>PVJA010004474.1:42405-86060 GCA_004027025.1 Myocastor coypus | reverse complement strand
CAGTTGAGGCTGGTCCTGAGCTCACTTTTGTAGCCCAGGCTGGTCTCGAACTCGCACCAATCCTCCTGCCTCAGCCTCCCAAGTGCTGGGATTACAGGCGTGCGCCACCACGCCCGGCTGAACTTTTAAATTCTTTATTTGTTCTAGGTAGAAGTCCTTTGCCTGAGAAACCTGCTGGCTAAAATTTTCCCCCTCTATGAATTTTTTTTCTGATGATTTCTTTTGGTGTGTAGAAATTGTTTAATAAGAGAAGAACCCTGTTTGTTTATTCTTTGTAGTGCTTCCTCTGAAGTTTGGTTCTTGTTAATGAACTCTTTCCCTGCCCCTATGTCTTCAGGATTTCAACTTACTTTCTCTTTCAGTACATTTAGTATTTCCATTTTAACATTTAGATCCTTTATCCATTTTAACTTCAGTTTAGTGCATGGCGATAGACATGGATCTCGTTTTAGTCTTTGGCATGTTAAAGTCAGTTGTCCTGGCACCATTTGTTAAAAATGCTATCTTTCTTGCAGTGAACATATTTGTCCTATTTGTCCAAGATAAGGTGGTTGAATGTACTTGTATTTGTGTCTGTATTTTCTTATCTGTTCAATTTATCCTCAGGTTTTTTTTTTTTTTTTTTTTTTTTTTTTTTTTTTTTTTTTTTTTTTTTTTTTTTTTTTTTTTTTTTTTTTTTTTTTTTTTTTTTTTTTTTTTTTTTTTTTTTTTTTTTTTTTTTTTTTTTTTTTTTTTTTTTGGTGGGGGCAAGGGTCAGTATCATCCCGATTTTATCACAGCAACTTTGTAGTATAATTTCAAGTCAGGGGTTGCCATGTATTCTGCTTTGCCTTTCTTGGGCAGTGTTACCTTTGCTATTTTATGTGTTTTCTGTTTCCAATATTAGGAATATTTTTCTCAAGATCTGTGAGGTATGCTAAATATATTTTGATCAGGATTGCGCTGAATCTGTATAACATTTTTGGGAATATGGCAATTTTCACAATGTTGATTCTTCCTATCTGTGAACAAAAGATATTTTCCCATCTTTTTTTTTTTTTTTTTTTTTGAGACAGGATCTCGCTGTGCAGTTCAGGCTGGCCTTGAGCTCACTTTTAAAGCCCAGGCTGGTCTCGAACTCACACCAATCCTCCTGCCTCAGCCTCCCGAGTGCTGGGATTACAGGCGTGAGCCACCACACCCGGCTTCCTCCCATCTTTTTGGATATCCTCTTTGAACTCTTTTTATTCAGAGTGCTATAATTTTCTTTTTTTTTTTTAAGAATTTTTTATTTTATTTATTGATTGATTGATTGATTGTCTCAGAACCTTTGTCTGTTTATTCACTCATTTCTATGGCTGGCTCAGGCTGCCCCGAGGGCAGGGCTGGCGCAGCATGTGGTGCCGGGGATCAAACCGCGGTCCCTTGAAGCCGCCGAAGCTTTCCCAAGCAGGCGCTTTAGACCACTGAGCCATCACGCCGGGCCCTATAATTTTCAATGTAGGGATGTTTTATTCCTGTGTTAGACTGATTCCTAAGTATCTGGGGAGGAGGCAAGTTGGATGCTATTGTGAAGGGTGCGGTCTCCCTAATTTCATGCATAGAGAATTTGTTTGTGTATAGAAAGGCTATTGATTTTTGGGTGTTGATTTTGTATGATACTGAATTTGTTTATTAATTCTAGAAGTATTTTGGTGTAGTGTTTGATGTCTTCTATGTAGAGTATCATATCATCTGTTAATAATGATAATTTAACTTCTTTAAAAAAAATTTTTTTCTTGTTTCAGAACTTTTGTTTGCTTATTTATTTATTTTTATGGCCGGCTCAGCCCGCCCTGAGAGCAGGGCTGGCACAGCATGTGGTGCTGGGGATGGAATCCCGGTCCCTTCAGCCGCCTCAGCTTTCCTAAGCAAGGGCTTTAGACCACTGAGACATCCTGCTGGGCCCCAATAATTTAACTTCTATTTTTCCTATCATATCCATTTTCTTCTTTTCTATCTCTCATATCTAATTGTTGTAGCTAATATTTCAAGAACTGTACTGAGTAAGGGTGGTGATAATTGCCACCCTTGTCTTGTCCCTGACAAGGTCAGCTTTCAGTTCTTGTCCACTTAGAATGATGTTAGCTTTTGGTCTGTCATAGATGGCTGTTATCAGACAGAGTTTAACACCATTTCTAATTTTTTGTAGAGATTTTATCATGAATGTGTGTTGAATTTTACTAAAAAGATTTTTCTGCACCTATTGAAGCAATCATGGGATTTTTGTCCTTGGCTCTGTTATTATGGTGTATTATGTTTATTTATTAGCATAGACTGAACCATCCCTTCATTCTTGGGTTGGTCAGAAAGTATAATCTTCTTGATAATTTGCTGCACTCTCTTTGTTTTTATTTAATTGAGGAATTTTTTGAATCTACGTGCATTAGGGAGATTAGCCTGTCATTTTCTTTCTTGGTTAGGTGTTTCTCTTGTATTGATATCAGAGTAATACTTACCTCCAGGAATTAGGCAGAATTGCTTTCCTTTCAATTTCATTAAAGTGTTTCAAGAATACTGGTAATAAATCTTTTCTTAATTTCTTATAGAAATTGAGCTGTGCATACTATGAGGGCTTGAAATTTTTTGGTTGGTATTTGATCATGCATACAATTTCACAAACTAACATTTAGTTATTAAAAATTTTTATTTCTTCTTTATTTAGCTTTGGGATTTCATATATTTCTAAAAATCTGTCAGTTTCTTCTGTGAGTAAAGATTTTCTAAGCAGGCATTGATGATCTGAACTTCTACAGTCTCCCTTTTCATTCCTTTTTCGTATGGATTTGAGTTTTCTCTTTGCTTTTAAAAAAAAAATTAGGTAGGCTAATTGTTTATCAATTTTATTTGTTCTTTAAAAGAATTAACTCCTTAATTAATTAGTACTTTGTTCTGTTTTCTTATTCTCAAATGGATTATTTTTTTGCTCTGCTCTTTATAATTTCCTCCTTTGTGTGGGTTGTGGGTTTGAATTGCTCTTCTTTTTGTGAAAGCATGAGATAGAGCATTTGTTTGTTTTTATTTGAGCTTGTTCTGTTTTCCTGATGGCTGTTATAATTTTTCCTCTAAGGAAATTGCATCCAATATATTTCTGTGAGTTGTATTTGTACCTTTGTTTGATTGAAGAAATAGCTTAATTTGTTTTTTAAATTGATCTATGACAAATCAGTTGTTCAGAGGGGTGTGTTGTTTTATTTCCATATGTTTCTGGAGTTTTTGTGGTTTCTTTTATCATTAATTTTCCATTCTGTTGCATTGTGATCAAATAATATGTGTGGGATAATTTTAGTTCCTTTACATTTATTTCACTTATTTATTTTTTAAAAAATAATTTATTTGTTTGTCTATTTATTTATTTCCTTATTTGGTGTCGTCTCATCATGCAGCTCAGACTCACAGTGGTCAGCCTCTCTCAGCCTCCCCAACCCTGAGATTACAGTAATGTGCCACCATGCCCAATTTTGGTGGCCTGGTGTGCCTAGCGTTCTGGGACTGCTATGACATGTGGTACCAGGGTCCTTGTGCTTGCCAGACTGGTGTTTAGACCACCAAACTATCTCCTTAGCCTCCAGCTCCTTTGCATTTAATTAAGCATATTCTGTGTGATAATTCTGTGTCTATTTTGGAGAATATCCCATATGCAGCTGAGAAGAATGTGTGTTCAGATGTTGTTGGATGTAACACTCTTTAAAGGTCTACTAGTTCCATTTATTCATGAGTTTTGTTTACTCCATTTATTTATTTATTTATTTATTTATTTATTTATTTTGCTTTTTTTCTGAATTGATCTATTATTTTGTGATAGTGGAGAGTTAAAGTCCCCCATTACAATTTTTCACATTCTTTAAAATTTGGTTGCTCCAGTATTTGGTATATATATATTTATGATGGTTAACTCTTCCCGTACATGGTGATTTTTTCAGCTGTTGCTCTTGGATTGTCATCATTTGTCTCTCTAGTGTTGGTTCAGTGGTCATGAATTTCTTCAGATGTTTATTGTCATGTTATCAGCTTATTTCTCCATTAATTTAATAGATAGTTTTTCAGAGTGCATCAATCTACATTAGAGGTTGTTTTCTTTTTGGGACTTGAAATACTTTACTCCAAGATGTTTTTGATTTATAGGTTTCTGCTGAGAAGTCTTGGAAGATTTGATGGACTTTCTTTTATAGCTGATCTGTTTCTTTTTTTCTGATGGCTTTTAATACACTGTTCTTTAGATCAATTTCTGAGATTTTGATTATTATAGTGCATGTGTAGATTTACTTTAGTTATGGCTAATTGGACCTCTATATGCCTCATTTAACTGGGTGTTATATTCTATTTAGATGCCTAGAAAATGTTCTGACATTACTTATAAAAATAGGTTTTATATGTCATTTGGTTTGACTCCTTCTTAATTGATACCAATCATTCTTATATTATTTTTCATTATCTTTCATTGTCTTGCAGCTGTTGAATTATTATTTACTGATCTTTTGTTATTTCCCAGAGATTATTCCTTTCATGATCACTAGCCATAACCCTGTCTTCCAAATCTGCAAGCTTGTCTTTAGTTTCACTCAGCATTTTTGCCAGCATTCAGGAGAATTTTGAAGTTCTTGGATGTCATATTTCAAGCATTTTGTTTCATATATTTATCAGTCATGGCCTCTATCCTTTTTCTATCATTGTCTATATTTTCTTTCTTTTCTCTAGAGTTACTTATCATTTCCTTTACAAATGTTTGCGTTTCTTTTTTTTTTAATTTTTTAAATTTTATTTATTTTTTTCCTTGTTTCAGAACCTTTGTTTATTTATTCACTCATTTTTATGGACGGCTCAGCCCACCCTGAGAGCAGGACTGGCGCAGCATGTGGTGCCGGGGATCGAACCACAGTCCCTGAAGCCGCTCAAGTTTTCCCAAGCAGGCGCTTTAGACCACTGAGCCGTCCCGCTGGGCCCCAGCATTTCTTTTTTCTGAGAGATTATTTATGATATGATTTCTTTTATGGCCTCATGAATTACTTTATTTATTTCTGCTTTTATCTATCTATCTATTTATTTATTTATTTATCTTTGCTTTTATCTTTTTAGAGATTGTAGTTATGTGTCTTCCAGTTTCTTCTGTGTTGATGTCTCTTAGACTTGTTCTAGGTTGGCTGGAGTTCTGTGATTGCGTTTTTCCTTTTCTTTTTTTTTTAACCTTGTTATTTTTGTTTCCATTTTTAAAAATTTTGTTTTCTGTGGTGATCCTTGTGTGTGTGTTTTTAGTAGGTATCTGTATCACTAGTATAAAAGTTTCTCTGGGAAAAATCAGTTCTTCAGAGATGTCTTATGTGTGTAGATTCTTGGTTTATTTCTGTCACAAGATTTATCTTCCCAATTAATTAAAGGTGTGATATTGGCATCTGTTTAGCTCAGTCCTCAGTTCTTTGTTGTAGTGATGTGATGGCATTATTATCCCAGAGCTTCTTGTATTGTTCCAGAAGGAAGAACCACTGATTATAAAAAATAGGATATCCTAGCTAAAGTAGTGACATTAGCAATGACTATAGCATGAAGCATCATTTACAGGTTAGCACACTGTACTAACTATTGATTTTGTACTTTAGTCAGTAAGAGTAGAGTCTATCATATATAATAGAGTCAATAATAAATTAGGAGCTTACACACAATGCGTTTCTCCTTGGTAGAGTGGTTTTACCCTGAGATGGGGAAATTTAGAGGATAGTGTATAAAGCAAAGAAACTTCAAAGGAAGTAGAAGCAAGGCTGTAGGACTCAGGATGATGGCACCAGCTCTGGGAAACTAGAAAATGTTAGAAAAGAAAGAAGGCAGGAATATTTGAAGGATTATGAGAATTGGTTGCTAGCCTTAGGGATGGGATTTGTTTTCTGTGGCTAGAGTTTTCTCTAACTGTTTAGAAAACAGAAGAAGAAAGAAGAAGAAGAAGAAGAAGAAGAAGAAGAAGAAGAAGAAGAAGAAGAAGAAGAAGAAGAAGAAGCAGAAGAAGAAGAAGAAAAGAACCACTAGAAAAAAAGAAAGGGGAAGATTAAAAGATAGAAGTAGAAGAGGAAAAAAGAAGAAAGAAGAAAGGGGAGAAAGAAGAGCTAGAAAGAGAAAAAAATAACAAATATAAATATATAAAATAAACTGAGAGAGTGCCGGGCGTGGTGGCCCACGCCTGTAATCCCAGCACTCGGGAGGCTGAGCCAGGAGGATCGGTGCGAGTTCGAGACCAGCCTGGGCTACAAAAGTGAGCTCAAGGCCAGCCTGAACTGCATAATGAGACCCTGTCTCAAAAAGACAAAAAAAAATAAATAAATAAAATAAATAAATAAATAAATAAATAAATAAACTGAGAGAAAAGGGCTGGTTACCAAGTCCTAGGTTCTTCCCAAATTGGTTGCAAGACCCACAGAGTCCTCAGTCACCTGGTGGCTCCAAGTGTTATCGTTGCTTGAACCTTCTCATGCCACTCTCACAGGTCCATCTTGTGCTCCCTGGTTAAGACCCTACTGTGTTGCTAGCATTCCCTTTAGTCTCTAGGTTTTCCCAAGCATTTATCCTCAGTCATAGCAGTCATGAGGGTGGAGGCCATTCTTTGGATCTTTCAGTGTGGTTCACCTGGGTCACAGTGGCAGAGAGGTGGTGGTAGGGGCTACTCTCCTCTGCAATATTGACCTGGGTTACCATAAAGTGACAGAAAGCAGGGCGACTGTATATGAATATTTAAAGAGCAGTGGCAAGATGAGTCTCTAAAATATAAGTGGGGACCATGTATATTGACAAAATTAACAATTATGAATTGACAAAGAAAAGTTTGTAAACAATGATGTTACTGTTGCAAGCTATATGGATCAGTTGCGAGTACCATTTGCATAATAATTGCATATTATTCTAATCTAAGTTACTGTGCATCTATCCTAAGAGGGCAAGGAAAGATAAAAGGTGCACTTGAACTGGGTGCATTTTTTTAACAATTTATTTTAGTTTTATTTTTTTATAATTTATTTATTTTACTTTACTTTTTCTTGTTTCAGAACTTTTGTTTGTTTGTTTATTTTTTTTTTTTATGGCTGGCTCAGCCTGCCCTGAGGGCAGGGCTGGTGCAGCATGTGGTGCCGGGGATTGAACCGCGGTCCCTGCAGCAGCCCAAGCTTTCCTAAGCAGGCGCTTTTAGACCACTGAGCCATCCCTCCGGGCCCCGAACAGGGTGCATTTTGCAGTAGAAATATGTAGGAGAGCTCATGTAGAAATCATATTCTGTATCAAGAAAACAAAACCAAATAACAAGGTCTGAAAATTAAGATGGTACAATATAAGCATGGAATTAAAAAAATTTATTTAAATCTAAATGAGAAGAGTACCTTAAAGATATGAGAAATGACTATCAGCTCAATTAGCACAGTGGATGCAGGGGTACAAGGCAAAGGTTTTTTCCTAATAAATATTTGTATGGCAGAATGCTTTAAAAAACATTTACAGGTACAAGGTCATAAAAATATTGCCTCTCTTAAATCAGACATATTGTAGAAATTCTAAGTTATAATCCAGCTTCTTGTTTGTTTAATATTTGCTTATGTCTTATATGTCTGTAGCACAAATTGATTATAGTCCTTGTCAAGAGTTTGTACCTATAAATATTAATTTTCTTATTCCTTTCCTTTCCACCACCCCCCCACTTTCCTCAACTCTTGATCCCCTTCTCATATGAGAAAGATTGATCTCTCTACTTCTTTTTACCTATCTTCTATTTGGCTCTTTACTTATATTTTGAGTTTCTCATGTAAAAGAAACCATTAAATAGCATTAGTTAAAATAACTAACTGAACACTCCAGGGGTGCTGGTTTAGTCTAGGTGATGTCGGATTTGTTAAATTGAAAGGAATCTCACAACATAACTTTAGCTTTTCATTAAAGAAAAATATGACATTTTAAAATAAATTGCAGATTTTAATTAGCTTTATGTTCATGATCTGCATAAAATAAATTTTTACTTGCTTACAATAGGCACATTAGATCATTTACTGTAGAATGACCTGATTATATGAATGTAGCAGGCTGATTCACAGAATGTCCAGTTCTTCACCTTTCATAAGTGTGTCTTCCGTGCAGGAATTCCCACTGAATGTGATTTCTGGGCCAATGGAATGATGTGGAAATGCTGATTTGCTCATTCTGAAGGAAACATGCATAATTCCTTGGATCCTTACCAGTAACTTGAAATGAGCAGTATCATGGATATGAACTCTGTAGCCTGAGGAAGGTCTGTATGACCGTAGCCTATTACCATGCATGTGAGGACGTCCAGCCTAGGTCAACAGAGATGTCTAAAAATAACATTTAAGTATTGTTAATGAGTGAAACAAACAGACTAGCTATTTGTCAAGCTGACCTAAGAAACCTCAGGAACAGTAACTACTCTTAGTCTAATTAAACTACTAAAAGGGATATGCTGCACAGTATTAACTAAGTGATCCACTAATATTAACTTTTAATACAAATGGAAACTCAATTTTTCAAAAAGAACTTCATGAAAGGAAAAGCAAAGAAGAGAAAACAGCAACTTAGAGAAGAGACTGTCATGAGGCTTTGTGTTCTGGAGAATCTTAATTTTTCTGTTCTGCATTTGCTTTGCTGAGGAATTTTTATTAATTTATATACATGTTATTAAGAATAATAATAAGAGGGAGCTAGGTTTCCTGCATAAAGGCAGAAAGTTACTTTAGAGTTGGAGAGAGGGTTGCAAGACTAACTCCTAACAGGAAGCAAGTACAAAGAACCCAGAACAGAGAGGGTCCCCAAGTCAGAACTCCATGAAAGAACAGAGATGATTAAGATGTAATTTAATTTTTTAATTGTTTTCTGAGGAATGTGAAATGTTAGCCTTCACCCACAAACCTTATGCTACTGTGAACATTCAGCAAAACCCACAGTTCTTGCTCACACTTCTGTGTGTCTGGACACTGTATGAGTAACTGGTAAGCCTTGTAAATTTTGCATCCAGGTTATTATTAGTAGAATTGTGGGCTGGTGGAGGAGGACATCTGAAAAGTTCTTAGAAATCAAAAGCAAGTGTGCACTTCAAAGTGAAAATTCCTGGCCACAAATTGACATAAGAGAAAAACCTGGAAGTTGAAAAGGATACATACTTGGTTGTGCCGTAAACTATTTCACTTGGGATGAAAAGGAAAGAGGCCTCAACGGCCTCAGTTACATAGTTACATGGTAAGTTGTGGCATATGTTAAAAAATACAGTAGAAATGAAACATATATGTGAATAGAACCCAATATTCCCTTACTGTGGTATTGAAATGAAAACCTACACTGACACAAATCTTTACTTAAATGATTGTAAGTTTTCATATACATAACCCTCAAAATTATAAATAACTCAAAACCTCCTTAACTTGGAAACCAAGAAATAAACTTATACTCCTAAACATTGGAATGTGTCACCTGTCGAGTCTTGAAGAATTGAATATAAAGAGATAATTATGTTTTTAAAACTAGACAAATGTATTATAATCCAGATTATGGCCTAAAAGCTATTTCAATCTAATTTTGAACAAACAAAATGTGCAAGAACCATTTTAAGGCTCCAGATGATCAAGGAAGAATGAAGAAATATCTAGAATCAAAAAGCCTTCAGAAGAGCCAGGAAGATACCTCCGTAGAATAAGCACTTGCCTGGCAAGAGCCAACTCTGCTGATAACCCACTACTATTATGGAATATTGGATTATACATGCCACTACTTTCTCTTAATTCAATGAGAAGAAATATTTGTATTAATAGTGTTTAGAAAAGTTATCATGTCTGCATCTTGTACTCTGAATAACTACTATGAAGACAATAATATGCATTGTATTAAGTACTGTGGCTGTCCTACTAACCTGTTTTGAAACGGTCTCATACTTACTTCTTTCTCATTAAAATTAATAAGATTTTTTTTTAAAGAAGAAGAAAACAACTTTTAGGAATTAGAAAAAAAAAAAGCTTGAGAGACTCTGACAATGTTGATTGGGCTGAAATTGGTTCTCAATAAAGAGTGGGCAATTGGTTAATGGGAAAAAGGAGAAAAGAGATAGAAAGTGAGCAGAAATTCAATATTTTGGTCTGGCTAGTACAGAAGAGGACAGTCATGCTGGACTAATGCCTGCATACTTAGAGTGGTTATTATTTTTGATAGAAACCTGTGAAGAGAGGACATAGTATTTTTGTAGAAGCGTATGTATTTTTATATCTACTGAGATCATGTAAACCAACCAGATTTTTAAAAAGTTTTCTAAATCATTTATTTATTTATTTATTTATTTATTTATTTATTTATTTATTTAGTTTGGTACAGGATCTCACTACTCAGCAATGATGTTCCTGTCTCAGCTCTCCCACTGCTGGGATTAGAGGTGCACACAATCACACTTGATTTTGGAGGTCACCAAGGCAAGGTTGTGTCTAGGGTGAGCCTGTAATGGCATGTGGCACCTCAGATTGAACTTGATCCTTGTGCTTGCCAGGTAGGAGTTCAGATTGCTGAGTTATCTCCCAGAACCCAGAAAAAAACATTTTTGATGCTCAATAAATGTAGCTTTGGGGGTCTAGTGAGATAGATAGCTCAGTGGTCTAAGCACCTGTTTAGGCAGCCACAGAAGACTGGTTCAATTCCCGGAACATGCACCAGCCCAACCTCAGGGTGGGCTCAACCAGCTAAAAAGAAACAAAGAAACAAAAATTGTGGCTTATTATACTGCTATAATTATCATTTTTTCAGCCTGTATCATTTATTTGTACAAGTTTACAGTACATAGTGATTACTCTCTTCATGCATATTTTTTTGTTTAATCTCCTTCACTAGAAACTGTCTTCCCGGATGGTGTCCATGAATATGAGAACCCACAGCTAAGTATATCTCATATTTTTGTGATTCAATATGGTCTTCATTGATAAACCTCAGTTTACAAGTTTACATAGAAAACATTCTTTAAAATCGGGATTGGGAAAGACAAAACTGAGACTATGCAATTACAATTTTCTTCTTTCCTTCCTTCCTTCCTTCCTTCCTTCCTTCCTTCCTTCCTGCCTGCCTGCCTGCCTGCCTGCCTGCCTGCCTGCCTACCTTCCTGCCTGCCTGCCTGTCTCCCTGTGTTCCTTTTTGATATTGGGGATCAAATTCAATACCTTGGGACAGGGGAGATAGCTCCATGGCACAAGTACCTGCCTGACAAGTGTAAGGTCGTGAGTTTGAACCCCAGTACTGCAAGAAAACAACAACAACAACTCAGTGGGCCCAGCGGGATGGCTCAGTGGTCTAAAGCGCCTGCTTGGGAAAGCTTGGGCGGCTTCAGGGACCGCGGTTCGATCCCCGGCACCACATGCTGCGCCAGCCCTGCCCTCAGGGCAAGCTGAGCCGGCCATAAAAATGAGTGAATAAGCAAATAAAGATTCTGAAACAAGAAAAAATAAAAAATAAAAAATAAAATAAAAATAAAAATAAAAAAAAACTCAGTATCTTGTACCTGGGAGGCAGGCATTTATGCTGCTGACCTATCTCCTTGCCCACTTCACAATTTGTTTCCCCAGTAAAATTTCACTCAAAATAATAAAAACATAAAATGTAGATAGAAAAAGTTAAATCAAAATCAGAAAATCAAATGAATCAAGTTTCTTTTGTCTGACGACTTTCATTTGACAAAGAGAAAAAATGTAATTTTTAGGGAACATTTATTTCTGGACAATATAGCTATTAGACTTGAAGTTCAGAACAGAGAATGAATTCCTATGTTTATCTTTGAGAATATGATGTTATAGTTTTGAACCATTCCTTCATTTGTTATAATTATCTGTCTCTAACTGCACTTTGTTTTTTTCTTTTTGGTTCAGTGATTAACGTATTAAGATAGTTTTTTCCTCTAGGCTTATGCATATGAACTTGGAATTATTCTGGTGTATCTTAAACACTAAATGATTTGGACAGTTCTTCTAATCAGCATCAGACTAAAGAAGCTTTGTGTAAAAGAAAATTGGGTTATTCCACTTTGAAAATATGCTCTATAGTTTTGTCTGACTCTGTGGACTTGGATGAAAGTAGGATTTATTTTCTATTAGGCTATTTCCAGTAATGGGTGTATTTAGTCCCTTAAAGGTAAAAACAACCCCAAAGTTACTTTATATGATCTTTTTTAAAGTAAATACCTAGGGCCAAAGAGAAAGCAGGGTTAATTGCAAGAAAATCAGACTGATTACCTAGAGAAGTACTTACAGACTCGTTAACTATTTTTATTACTAATTATGTGTGTCTAGTGCAATTTCAGTTGAAGTTTACTTTTTTAGGTGAAAAGATCCCCAATACAGTTTCACTGGGTACTCTTTTCACTTTTCAGGCTAAAATCCCAAGCAGGGTTTTATTAGATTGGAATTCAATGACAACATCCATTAGCACGTGTCACCTATTCCAACTCAAAGCACTGCCATGAGGGGCAAAGATTGTGTGGGTGTGGGCAGGCCCTAGGAAGAATATCAAGGTCAACTAAGTTCACTGGAAGCTCTGATGATTATCAGGAAGACATAATATCAGAAGACTTTCTAAGTTAGTTTTTAGGCCTGCAGGATACTCTGTGATGGCAAACCTTGAAATTATTTTTGACAGCATTTGGGATGTGTAGGAGTCCCTCCTAGGACCTCATTTTGATCAGAGAAGTCAGTATTTGGAATCCCAAAGTTACGTTATTGGAATCTCACCAAGGTAATTCCAATCTAAAACTTCCCATGCAACCCACCGGGAAAGTAAAGATACTAAAACATATTTATAACTATTGGGGAGCCAAGGGTCTCTAAGTCCAGCCGCAAAGATGGTTCTCTGGAACAAAGAGAGTGATCCAAGGCCTATTCTAGCTTTATTCAGTGGAGGAGTGGCTTGAGGAGAAGTAACTGAGAATTGTGGGAGGTAGGTGAATACTCTGAGCTGAGCTAGGTAGGAGGCCTACATTTACCTCTGCCACCTGAAGAGGATATGCAGAGAGAGCAATCTGCATAAGGCTATTTAGATTGTATCTAATGTTTTGGGTAGTCTGGTGCTTCAGCTTTGATGTAATCTTTCAAGTCCCAGGAAGTCATAGCCTCTGTCTCCAGGCTCCTTCCCAGCTGGCATCAAAGAGCACTAGCTCTTCAACCTGTCTTGAACCAGTTCACATTAAGGAGCAGCAGGGGTAGGTTACCAGGGAGACATACATACCACCTTCAAAAACTATCACCAACACCTCAGCTAGGCTAATATACATTGCTTAAGGCCAATTCAGAGGCTAAACAAAAGTCCTAGCCAGCTCTTACATATCAATACAGGAAATAGGGCCAGACTCAGTCAAAATAGAGACAGTTACTCTTCTTTCAAGGAGAGCTGATCAGGTGGTGCTCCACAGGATGAGTGCTTTGTTGGATGATACAACAATTTGAATAACCATTGACAGCATTTTCCTGTGCGCAGAGTGCACGTTTTTAGTGTTACAAGAGTGTTGTAGCTTATAGTAAGAGTCAAACACTATAAAATATAGAAGGCAAAAATTTCAAGTACCTCTCCCTACCACTCCATTATCCTAAAGTAACCATTGATAAGTGTAATGTGAATTCTTCCAGAGTCTTTTCCACATCTCACATGGAGAGTGAGCCAATATAGATATCGCTAATTTTCTGAAAAAGACAGATACATAGTTCATTTGTTTCCCTCTTGCATGATTCTTTTCATGCTGGCCCTTATGTATAAAGTCTTGCTAAATTGTTGCCCAATCTACATATTGTCTTTCTACGAACATTTAGATTATTTTTAGCTTTTATCAAACTATGGGAAAATAAACTACTCATCCATATGTCTTTGTGCAAATTAATTATTTCTGGCATGAACTATTCAAACAATTTTAAATATTAATTCATAATATTAAATGTTCTTCCACTAAAAAGATAAAAATCTTGGTATAAAATTAGTCTAACCATCATTTGATAGCTCATTGAAAGCTCTTGTTTTCTGACAGTGTTAGAATTTTTAAAAATTGTAGCCAATCTGATTATTTGGGGGAAAAAAAACTGTATAAAGTTACTTCCTGTTCTCTAGTAAGGATAATATTGCTTAGTAGAATGTAAAGTTTTAATTTCTTTATCTATAACCCCATATATAATTGAATTTTAATAATGAATTCATCATTCTTTATTGACTTATTTAAAAACTTTGCATATTAGGGACCACACTTTTTGTTTTGTTTTGGGGGTACTGGGGATTGAACTCAGAACCTTGTGCTTGCCAGGCAAGTGTTTATTCCACTGAGCTATCTTCCTGACCCCCTAGGGATCACACTTGATGGCCTTTTCTTTGGTACAGCATCCCTGACTCCTTCTATTATCACTATAATTTCTTTCCAGCATGCATAGGTAAAAAGCTGACAAGCATGTTTCTGAATTCCTCTCAAACTTGGGTATATCTATAACCTGAGAGCCACTGATCTGATGCACACAGAAGACTACGTTTGAAAAAAGAAGAGAGCAGAGCTTACATCACTGTGTCACATGTGAGAACTGTGGTGGGATGGTATGGTTTAGCAATCAGTGGCTACAGAGTACACTTCTTATCCATACACAGCTTCTTGATTCCTGTTCTTCCATCACTTATTAGGAATTTCTTCTGGTTTGGCCAAAATGAGCAAAGATTTCTCTAGCAGTTATAGTAACCTTCAGGCTTCCAACCTTCCTATGTTGATCTTGGAGCTCATTTGCAGTCCACTGCTGGAACAAAGTGCTTCTAATACTGGACATCGTTTATGGTCTTCCATGCCTTCCAATGATTTTGTACATGTTGATTTAGTTCTATTAATTTTTTCTTAGCTTCAAACCATGTTGGATGAATTTCATTGCTTATATCTGAAACATGAATATTACAATAATTATACCTATTTCAACTGTTTTTAATCTATATTTTCTTCCACACATATTTATGTTTGCCTTATAGAAGTATTTTAAAAATTCAGAAATCGAATATGGAAATCTTTACCTCAATGCAAATTTAGTTGAAATTCTTCAACTTGAGTTCTGCATTTTTGTACTTCTGTGCATACATATTTAAAAACTTATTCCACGTAAACTTATTTTTATGATATATGCAAGACCTACTTTTGTTTTACATATAGACAATTAGTTCAACATCATTTATTCAATAGTGTTTCTTTCCCTAGTGAATTAAAATACTACTCCTACCAAATACACATTCTTAATTTATCATATGAAACTCTTTCTAAATTCTGTTGCATCAATTTTTTTTTACATTTCTATTGACATACTGACCACTTTATCTACTATAACTTTGAAATATAACTTTGATTTCTTAAAATAAATTATAATGCCCATGAGTTTAATAAATGGATCAAGTAATTTTAGTAGTAATAAATGCAACAGTTTTTGAAATTTCAAGACCAACTCCTATTTATATTTATGCAGACTACGATGTCTTGCAATGTGCCAGTCACTTTCCTATTGCTGGTATAAAACACCAGACACTCACAATTAAAGGGAAATTTTAACTTTGCTCATGATATTCAAAGGCCAGTCTGTGGTCAGCTGATCCAATGCAGATACGTTATGTTTAAAGTATAGGTGTAAGAGAATTTTTCGCCCTATGGTAGCCAGGAGGTAGAGAACAACGAGCCAGAAATGAAACCTATAGCTTTTGCCTTTGTCACTTTCTCATTGCTAGCACAAAATACCTGTCATTAACAAGTTAAGGGAAAAAAGTTTATCTTAATTTTACAGGCTGTGGAGGTTGCAGTCCAAAGTCATCTATCTCCAAGGCACGGTAGCGGGAGAGTGGCATCATAGAGGAGAAAGAGTCCTTGGCATAGCAGGCAGGAAGCATGACTTCCTTCTGCTTCACATTTTCATTCCATCCAGGCTACAAATCTATTGATTGATGCCACCCACATTAAAGTCTTTATTCTTCAGTAAATCTATCATCCATACCTAGTACTTCATTAAGCTAATCAATAGACTAATCCAATATCACACACCTGTGATCCAGTCACTTCCAAAGCCCAACCTACAAGTGCTTGGTACTTTAGGGACACATCTATGTATAACGTGCAACCTCATTCCAGCTCACATTTCCAAGTGACAATCACCAATTATGGCTTCATCTTCTTGCAGCATACTCAGCAGTGAACTCATCAATGTATTTATCCACTGGTAAGATAGCACCTCCATCATGCAATCATCTCCAAAGACCATAGTTTTTTATTCATGAGACTTCTGGGGGAACATTTTAAATCTTAACCAGAATAAGCAAACATGTATTTTATAGAGTAAACAAATCAAATATTTCATATCTTTATGTAAATTACACAAAATGATAAAATTATTTGGTTGCTGTTAGGGCCTGTTGTTCCCAAAATATTGTAAACCAAGCAAGTATTTAAGTGGTACCAATTTCATCTAATCTTTCATTAAGCCACTACTCTGTTGCAAATATCCAAAGGAAAACAGAAGTCAGAAAAGATTTATGTGTAAATTTTTAGAATTATTCTTAATAGGAGACTGGGGATATAGCACACGGGCATGGCACCTCCCAGGCAAATGCAAGATCCTGAGTTCAGTTCCTGGTCCAGAAAAATAAAAAATAATTATTCTTAGCAGCAAAATTCTAACGAGTCAGGAATAGGAAAAGCACTGCTTGTTCAAGCAAATGAAAAGAAATAGACCATCCTAGATCTTTTAAACCTTGGAATATTATATCATTTGTTAAAACTTTGACTAATAACATAATACACAGTACAAATGACTATGCTCAAGTTTAGGCTAAAAATAGTCTGAAATAATAACAAATATTTTTCCTATATACAGATTTTTTGCAAAAATTTCTGTGTCTTAGTTACTTTTCTGCTGTTGCTGATATAAGAATATTTGGGACTCAGAACCGAGGAAGGAAAGTTTTATTTAGTCCGCAGTTTATGGAGGTTTCAGTCTATAATTAGCTGGCTGTAAGGTAAAATGGCCTGGCATAGGTACAACAGTTCATGGGGATGGAAGATGGTAAAACAATGTGAGCAAGGGGGTAAAAGGGCCAAAAGGGAGGAGCAAGCCTCTCTCCCTCCCTTATACTGTATGCAGATTACCAGCCCCAGGGTAGGTGTAGCCAGTCATACCTATAATCTCAGTATTGGGCCATGAATCAATCACAAATTGCAGAAGAATACATTCACGACTGTGAGAGATTTGGGGTGAACATCAAGATGCAAACCATAATTAATTGTCTACTGAAGCACTCCTGAAAATACTTTTATGCAAATATGGAAACAAAGCTTGAAAAAAATGGAAAAAAATAATGGGCAGTTTGTATCATACAGATGAACAAGGCTGTGTAGCATCTTTTATTTTAGTTAATACTAACTTAATGGTGTTTATACTAAGGCCTATCCAAGAATATTGTTTTTAAATTAAATTTAATGTAATAGATACTGGAACAGCCAATTTTTTTTTTTTAAAGTGATAACTGGGTCAAAGCATAAGTCTTCTGGGGGAAATTTCCAGAGAACCATCTCAGAGCATGTTGTGAACATTGATAAAATTAAAGTGTCAGGCCCTAACTAGCTAACTGAATAAATAAATAAACTCAGAAGATTATTGAGGATCTTACACATACATGCCTGGTAATAAGAACTATCATCAAGGGGCTGGGGAGATAGCTCCGAGGCACAAGTGCCTGCTGGGCAAGTGTAAGGTCGTGAGTTTGAACCCTGGTCCCACCAAAAAAAAAAAAAAGAGAAACTATCATCAAAACTCACAATGGACATAACAATCTTGCACAAAAGTGTACTTTCCAAAAGAAATCTGTACAACAACTATCTGTTTAATCTTTTACTCGGGCCACCTTTGTTATTGAACTTTGCAACCGAAGATAATTGTTTCAAAATATTGTGCATCACCTTCATTTTACTTTTCTCTTAACTCAACCTCTTGATATAACTCCCACAGTTTACTATGACACATAGATTCCTATTGCAATGCTACTGCTGAATATAACCAATGTTTTGAGAATCTTTCTTTATGTTATTTATATTGACATGGCTGTCACAGGAAAGAGAGTTAAAGTGATTTATCTGCGACTGTCTTTCCATCTCATCTCTCACTGGTCAACATTTGCTTAGTTGGGCCTTAACACTTGTGCATTTGAATGTCCTCCTGATAGTCACTCCAGGGAAACTTTGTTTCATAAGAGTAAAAATAACAACAGCATGCAGGAAGATTGTGGGTT
Source organism: Myocastor coypus (assembly GCA_004027025.1). Lineage (NCBI taxonomy): Eukaryota > Metazoa > Chordata > Mammalia > Rodentia > Myocastoridae > Myocastor > Myocastor coypus. The sequence continues at coordinate 67,775 of PVJA010004474.1, read as the reverse complement.
ATTGGTGCCACTTTTATCTTAATTCTCTACTTGGCCTTATGTCTCTGTACTTGGCAGTATGACTTTGCAACATTGCCCTTGAAGTGGTAGGATTTTTTCATATGCTTAACTTGATTTAATATGTAGAATATCACAGAACATTTTGTACCTGTTCTGAGGATGATTGCAGAGGCTAACTTGCTGCTGCTGTACGTTGAGCTTCTCCCCACCCATAAGAACAACTCTCATGGCTGATAACTTAGTTATCACCATTTTACACCGGCAAATAGCTAGGGCCCACATGAAGCAAAGCCACATGCCTACTCTTGACTGCACGTGAAGAGGTTCAAGTCATCCTCTAACTACATGCACTCTCAGTTGCTGACTTATTGCTGTGACCTATATATTGTAATTGTTTTAAGTCACTAAAGCTTATATAGCTTCCTTACAATAACTAACTTAAGTGAAGATAGTGAGTGAATCAGATTTGCAGCATCAGATCTTGAAAATTTGCTCATGTTGTTCTGTCTTTATGCTGAAAGCTGTCATTGCAAATTAGTGTTCCAAAATAGTGTCAATCAAGTTCCATATGATTGATTTTTAAAAGATTTTATGTTTGAAGGGAATATGTGAACCTGGCAAACATCCTTGATTTCTTTCTCTGCTAGAAAAGTGTTAATAATCTATATCCTGGTTTACATTACTATTTCTTAATTATCTAAGAGCATGTTAAATATTTTTCATAATAGTAAAACTTGGTGGAAATGTTTAATTACACTCTTATCCTAAAAAAATGGGTATATATGTCTTGTCTTATAGGCAGAGAGGTGTTATTATTTATCTCTAGGAAAATTTCTCTTATATGAAGTATTTTTGTCTCTTAATTCTATTAGCTTTAACAAGGGTGTCTTGGTATTATAATTGTTAGGTGGTGGTTATTCATCCTATGATAAAATTTTTGGTTCATACATATAGTCATAGCACAAGCTTATGGGGATATCATTATTTGTAGTCAATACCATTAGGAAGAAACATAGCAACATTTTAATAACTTGAGTTGTTTTCATCATGCAAAGGGCTCATAGATCATAAAGCGAATGTTCCAATAGAAGATAGGGGGTTGTAAAAGCCCAATTCACTACTTCCTGTGATTCATCACTCACTAGAAAAATACCAGAAGCATATTCTACTCTCATGATTGAAATTAATCAAAGTATAAGATTCTACAGTAAATTATTTTAGCCCCAACAGCTCTTTCTCACTTTTATTTTTATTTTACTTTTGTTTGTTTATTTGTTTATTTATTTATTTTTATGGCCGGCTCAGCCTGCCCTGAGGGTAGGGCTGGCGCAGCATGTGGTGCTGGGGATCGAACCGCAGTCCCTGCAGACACCTAAGCTTTCCTAAGCAGGCGCTTTAGACTACTGAGCCATCCTACCGGGGCCTCATTCTCACTTTTAAAAAGCAAGTATGTAAGTCAGCTTTCCTTTCCTTGGACACAGTATGCAAAACCTAAAATTTAAAGGTGGAAGAGTTTAATTTAGCTCATAGATTTAGGTGATTGATTTCATGGCTTAACACAAAACATTTGGTAGAAACAATGGGAGAGAAAAGATGCACACTTCATGGCAACCAGGGAGCAGAACAGGGAAATAGCACCTGAGAGTAAGGGAGTAGGACCATGAGGCATACATGGTATCCAAGGATATGCTTCCATGACTCACCTAGATACAACAAACATCCTTTACTAATACTTTAGGTAGTTCCCAAGCCAATCAAGTTGACATAGTTAAGGTTAACTGTGACATTAAGAGCCATATGTGACATTGGAGCTGAAGAAGACGTTGCTGCTGAAGAGATTAGCTCCACCGAGTACTCTGTACATAGACAGGAAGGAGGCTTTGAGGGCCTCTCAGGAGCCAGTAAGGCTCCACCCAGGTCAGGTTCAAGGAAGCCGATCATTTGAAGACTGTCTCTGGGACAGATATTCAAGAGGGGATTCCTTGGGAGGCATTCCCACAATGCACAGGACAGTCCCTATGAAAAAGAAACTTTGAATACAAATGTTCGGAATCCTCGATATAGATCAAGATTTAAAGAGATGCACATTAACCAGGCATGGTGGCTTATGCCCGCAATCCCAGGGCTGGGGAGGCTGAGACAAGAGGATCATTATGAATCTGACCTGTGTAGTGAGACCCTGTATCAAATAAATAAATGATGAATAAATAAATAATGAAGAGATGCACACTCAGATACATTTGGTTCCAGCTCTGAGACTAAGATGATCAAAATGCGCTTACATTTTAAATGTTATGAAGGGAAGATAAACAGCCTATCTCTAATAGTTACTGACAGGAGCATCTGATAAATAGAGCACCATTATTTTGCTTTTAATTATTTATATGCAACTAATTAGGAAGAACAGGTAAGATGTTTTCTTAGTGTTGTCAACTGGATCTTGAAATACATGGTCTTCATTTCTCTTCCCCAGAAATTACCCACTTCTTCACATAGTTCTAAAATAAAGGAATTCATCTCTATATGAAAACGACTGAACTCCTGATTATAATGCCAAGAACTCCACGTTGAAGTTGATAGAACTAAGAAATAAAAATACTCCATATGAGAGAACTTTTCCTAGAAGGTTTTATAGATAATCTCTTTAGGAAGGCAATTGGCACTTACTTGTATCTGAACCTTTGTACTAACTCTTTCTGGGTATGGTGGGATTCAAAAGGAGCTTTCATTTCAAAATCAAGTCATACATATTATATAATAAAACCCTACTTACCAAACAATGAATAATAAAATGAATTTCTCTGGTGAAAATAATATTGGATAAGCTGGAGTCTACTTATTTGGTCTCTCCATTTTCCGTAGCAACCAACAAGTTACTAAAACATACACTGTGCAATAAAAGAAATACTGTTGAATTCATATTATTTTGCTTAATTGCATCCTGTATCACTTCTCTTTTTTATTACTAGTATTTCTTATTCTCTTTAAAAATAAAAAATGAAAAACATAATATGAGAGAACATACGAAGAAGTGGTTTAAAGTGGAAATTCTCAACTAAGGCCATTTTTGTTCCCTAAATGACATGTAGCAATATTTTGGGCCAGTTTCGATTGTCAGGCTATGAAAGGGAGGCAAGGAATAGCGCTCATACTTAAAATGTACTTATTTGATTTTCTATAACATATAAAATAACCAATCACTGGTGTGTGTGTGTGTGTGTGTGTGTGTGTGTGTGTGTGTGTGTGTGTATGTGTGTGTTTGGGTTACAATAATTTTTTTGTTTACAAACTAAGTCCATCGTTTTCGTTTGTTTGTTTGTTTTTTTAGGTACTGGGGACTGAACTTCGGACCTTGCTCTCGCCAAGCTGATGTTTATCCCACTGAGCTATATCCCCGACCTCATAAGTCCATGTTCCTTACAATAAAAAATGTAAAAGTTACTGTTTTTGAGGTCCTGATTTCTTTTATTGAGGTGCAGTTGACATAGATAAGACATGCATTTCTTGAACAATCAGTTTGATGAGATTTGACAATTCGATATAGCCAATGCATAACCGGCTCCTAAAGCTACACGACACAGCATTACTCCTAGCAAGTTGCTTTTCCTCGTCAGATCTTGTCCTCAGATAGAGCTATTTTCACTCAGAAACTGCTTGGAGGGCCATTGAGATAGCTCAGTGGTCTACAGTGCCTGCTCAGGCAAGCTTAGGCAATCTCAGGGATGGTGGTTTGATCCCAGTCACTACATGGTGCGCCAGCTCCAACCCCAGATCGGGCTGAGCTGGTTGTAATTTAAAAAAAAGAAAGAAAGAAACTTCTTGGAATGCTCACACTGTATACAAGTGAAGTCATGCACTTTATATTTTTGAACCCCTATCATTTCCTTGTTATTATGTATGTAAAATTTTCTAGGGTGATAGATGTATCAATATTTGGTTCCTTTTATTATTAATAATTATTAGAAGGCTCCAGACATCATTAACTGTTCTCTTCATGTGGAAATTACTATGTATTTGGAATCCATTTTAAGAATGTGAAATATCTGCTAAGATGGGACGTAAGCAATTTTTATCAGAATACAGTCTGCATATAATAAATATCCACTGGAGGTCACCCTAACACTAAAAGGGTATCTTCTCTTTTTAATTTTATCAAAAAATCATTTTCAAGCAATAATTTAAAAGAAAGCAGAAAAAAAAAGTCTGTTCCTGTCTCAGTGATAAATATTTTAGTGGTTTGGCATTGTCCTGCTTAAGCAATCATCAGATTTTAAGGCAATTAGAGCATGTGGAATAATTAAGACAAAATGAAAGTGCTAAATTTACAGTAGTTGTTCCTCACCACATTTTCCTTTTACATGAAAAAAATGATGCAGTCTTAGTAGATGCGTACAATGAGGAAAAATTCTATTTCTCTCAATGTGAAAATGAAAATTATTTGGCATGTCACTTGGAACTACTTTAAGTTTCTTTGTTATAAAATGTGATAAAGTCACTTAGACATAGGTTTATAGGATTGCATCTTACAGATTCCCTCTACATGCCCTCCCTTCTCTCCATCGCTAACCCTCTTCATTTCCTCAGCTTTTGAAAACTCATTCTCCACCATTGCCTTTGCCCTCTTGCTATGTCCAGTTGCAATTCTGTGCTTTCACAGCAATATGAATCTCTGTATTTCTCAGAGCATTAACTATAATATGTATTTATTTTTTCTTATAATATAACTTTGAAGCATACTTCAGAGACTCATTCATTGAAGTCTTGATTCTCAATGGAACCCTGTTCAGAGCTTGTGCCTCTAGAAGAGACTTGGTAACGAGGGCACTAACGTTTTCAGTGGATTAGCCATTAATTCGTTAATTAATTCACAGCTAAATGGGCTGTTAGGAAGTTGGGCTACTTGAAGGGAATGGGTCTTTGGGGCCTTGACCTGCACTTGACTTTCAAAATAAAGTACTTCAGTAAAGGGGAAGAAGGATATGTTAATCAGATTGCTGTTGCTATGATAAAATACCTGAGAATAACAACTTTTAAAGGAAAGCCCACACTCCCTGCTTCATGTCTTCCATGTGATGAGTATCTTTCCTGTACCATGCCCTTCCAAGATGTTGCTGCCTCACCATCTGCCTAAAAATAGTGGAATTAGTTAACCACGGACTGAAACTTCTAAATTCAAAACCCAAGTTAAAAGATAGGTATTTCTTCCTTTAAAAGTTGTTATTCTCAGGTATTTTGTCATAGCAACAGCAAGTTGACTCAAACATACCCATTCCCTTTTACTGGAGCACTGCACTGTTAGAATGAAGTACAGACCAAGGCCTATTTTTTATTCATCATTTCCTCTTTTTCTCACTGCCTAGCAATACCATAAACATGAATAAATGACAAAATATCACAAGGATCAATGGAATGGCTATGTGTAATTAGAGAAAAAAAATTGTTTTATGTTGTTTACAAAAATACAGTGTCTTCTATATCACTTCCTGTATTTGAGAAGTGAGTTTCCATGGTCTTCTCCTGTTCCACAATGTCTTGGCTTTTCTAGACATAGTTTGCACATGCTTATCTTGCTCAAGCACAACTCAGTCCACTCTTACCCAGCTTGTAACATCCTTTTAACTATTATTAAAGAGATTGCATGATGCTTATAAAATAACACAACCATAGTTCATATTTTCTCAAACATAGTGCCTAGTCAAGAATTAAAGCCTTCATGGCCTGTGGGATTACTATGAGTCTGAGCTGCGAAGTGAGACCCCATACAAAATGTATAAAGAATTAAACAAGAATTAAAGCTTCCAAAATACCTGTAGTTATACTTTCCATTTTGATGTTTCTTATAAGTACATTCTATTATGTGAGGATTAGGGTCTGGTAAATGGATAGGGAAAAGTAATACTTTAGCAAAAGAAATATATGGCATAAAATAGTTCCTATATGTTAATTGGCTAAGATAATTTAATTTTATATTAGGATACAGAATCACTGAATGTTAGAAGAGATGTGTCCAAGGCAGTTTCAGTCACTCTGCAAGTGAAGGGGCTCATACCCAGGCAGAAGGTATAATTAATTGGTCTCAGACTGCCCAACTACTTGAAACAAGAGATCAAATGTTCACTTATTCTGAAATTTGATTGGTAAGAAAAATGAAGTTGTTCAGACTCACGAAAAATTATAGTCCATCCACTAAGAAGTTGGTAGAGGGGCCTGGCAGGATGGCTCAGTGGTCTAAAGCGCCTGCTTAGGAAAGCTTAGGCGGCTGCAAGGACCGCGGTTCTATCCCCGGCACCACATGCTGCGCCAGCCCTGCCCTCGGGGCAGGCTGAGCCGGCCAGAAAAATAAATAAATAAATAAACAAAAAGTTCTGAAACAAGAAAAAAATAAATAAAATTTAAAAAAAAAAAGAAGTTGGTAGAATAGAGCTATGACTTGATTTTGCTGTGCTATCTTATTTCTGTTTCTTTCCCTTTCTCTCAATCATTTTTATGTATTATTTAATTAATTAATTAATTTATTTATTTATTCATTCATTCATTCCTTTGGTTGACTCAAGCTTCCTTAATAGTTGCGGGTGGGAATTGACCCGCCATCCACTATACCTGACAGGAATTCCCACGCAGGCGCTTTAACTACTGAGCTAACCTGAAAGCCTCTCAACAATTTTTAAATGCACTGCTCAGTAGCATTAAATAGATTTGCACTACTGTGGATTCAATCTCCACAGTATTTTTATCTTTCAAAACCGAGACTCTGTTTTGCTTACACAACTTCCCGTTATCCTCAGCCCCCGCCAACTAGACTTCTGCTTTCTGTCTCCTTGGATTTCACTGCTCTGGATACCTCATGTAAGTGTTCCCTCTACCTTTGAACTTCTTTCCTCTTTTGCCTTTCATGACAGTAGACTGTTTTCCCTTATTTTCATTTATACCTTATCTCCAAAATTCTCATCTCTTCCTGGTACTTCTTCACCAGTGGTAGTTTGAGTTATACAAAATAAGTAGACCATGTGATAAGAATTTGAATGCAGGCAACTTATTTTAGAGGTGATCTTAGGAAATAATGATTTGGGAAATGTGTTATGAAGAAGTAGAAAAGGTAGGAAAAAGCTTTAAGAAATAGACACCTTATAAATAAATGTGTGGCTCTCTGAGAAGCTCTGAATGAAAGGTTAGAGGCAACACAGAGGTGTCTCCGCTAAGCAGGCAGGAAGCTGAAGCTCCTATCTACCCAGAGCTCCTAGCCTTCAGTGACTGGGGCTTCCCTAGGAATGAAGCCTTATTGGTATTCTCAACCTGCTCACTGTGTGGTCAACCATGATCTATGGAAAGAGTCTGCTCAGTGAACAGTGTAAATGCAAATATGAGGAATATGAAAGAAGTCAAACATACCTGCTAATGTCAGCCTTCCTTTCTTGCTTTTCTCTGGAGCCTTATATTCTTCTGCTTACTAGACATTTTCCTGTACAGAAACTTATAGCATCTCAGAGTCTTCAACTCTGTTACTCTCTAGCTCTAATTCTGGTCAATAGTGCCCTCTCCCTTCGGACACTGGCCCTTCCCAACCCTTGCTAGTGGAATTGTGGTTCTCTCCCTTGAAGCTTCCTGGGACAGAAATCTGAGTGTTTCCCCATTTAAACATCTCACAGTTGATCCAGTATTAAGACCTGTCAATTCTAATTCCCTTGAAGCTCTTTAATCCCTCTCTTTCATCTTCCCTGTCATTTTCTTAGTTCAGGTTTTCATCATTCTCTCTGTCTCTATGTCTCTCTGGATCTGTCTGACTGCCTGCCCCCACCCCTTTCCTGCCTCTCTTTGTCTCTGAACATTGAAATATTCTTCTGACTTATCTTCTTCCTGCCTGGAATTTAAACTTCACTCAGTGCCTGCCCCAGTAGGGAGGAAGAAGGACCCTTTTTAATGTAAATCACTCACATTATGCTTCTCTTTAAATTCTTTTAATGATGTTTAGTGTTTCAGACATGTTTAAGGCCATTTCAATATGGCAGTGTTTTCTCTTTTGTTAATTTCTGGAGAAAGCAGTAAACAATAGGAAGAAATCATTTCTTAAATATTTGAAATTTTTTATCATTCTCTCTGTGTCTCTTGGTCTGTCTGTCCATCTCTCTGCTTCTCTCTCTCTCTCTCTCTCTCTCTGCCTGTCTCTGTTTCTGCTCGAGCTACCAAACCAGTTATTCCTGTGGTATTTTGAAAACAGTTTTTCACAATCACTTTAATTTTTTTATTCTTACCAGTGCATCTAAACTCTGTCTAATCTAGTTATGTCTGAAGAACACATTTTTGTAAGAACTTGTTCATTACAAGTAGGTATTCAAACATATAGACAGAATAAATAATATTTTTACTTTAAATTTGTGTTGAAAAATAAATAAATTTATATTGACTGCATAGTCTTTTTCTTATTTTTTGTATTTGCTTATTTGCAAGTTCCCCATCTCCATTCAGCACAACAAAAATGTTTCTTATTAATTCTTTCAAATAACTAGCCTTTTATTTTTGCTTAATGATTGCTATGCACTTTTATTTGTATTATTCTGAACTTTATAAATTTCCAACACTTTTTCAATATTTCCTTTGTACTTAGTATTTGCTATTAGGTTTACTCCTCTGGCACTTTCTACATTCTTTATTTGAATGTTTAGACAACATTTTTATTTATTATTTATGTTTCTTGGTATGTATTTTCATATACTTTAACACACATGTATGTATCCACATTTTTAAGTGTTAGTTTTTGTATTCTAAAATTAATTACCATTAATTTATAAATATTTGTTAGTTCAGTCATGTTATAGAATGAACAGTGGTTATCTCTGACCGTGTCTTGTAAAATCTTGAATTCCATCTAAAAAAGAAATCCCTGTTCAGATTGAGTTGATGAAAAAAAACAACAACAACAACAAAAAAAAAAACCAAACAAACCAGAGATCATAAGAAAACTGAAGCAGAGAGACTCAGGCTGGGATCCTGTGGCAGGACTCCCTGCAAAGTGGCTAGGTGCTAGACTCAGTGAGATAAACCAGGAGCAGAACATCTAACCAGCAGGACACAGCAGGTTTACTTCCATGGGCTTCAGCCAGAGAAAGCTAAGCACAGCAGCCAGACCTAAGCCAGGCCCTGCAGGTTGAGCTCAAGCTTGGTAGATCCTGACCTGGGGAGCTGAGGCATACTGCTAGGCCCAGTGGACCCAGACCTAGAGCCAGATCTATGGGAGCATCCTCTTGAGAAGGAAGTGGCAACAGGTAACTGGGGTGAACTAGTCTGCTTGGAAGACTCTAGCTACAGCAGGGGGAGGTGGCCAGATAAAATTTAAGGGAACTGATTGAAATACAAATTCCCAATTTAATATCTGCTTATCTATACAGCCATAATGCTTACTCTTATGATCTAAAATACAAACCCATTAGCTATAAAAGTTTCTCATTTGCTAAATCTCACTACTCATCATTAGTGTTGCTAATTGTATTACTGTGAAGAGAAAAGCATACATGCCTTAATCATATGTTCCCAGTTGAAAAATAATATCTGAAGGCACTTGACTAATAACCTCACAAAAACCTTATACCAAAGGACAGAGGACAGTTGCCAAACAGAAACCAATATTTCACACCCAATCAAGAGAGCAAAATCTTAGGACACACTCAAAGCAAGAAACTCTAGGGCCAGGTTGATAGCTCAGCAGACTAAAGCACCTGCTTAGGCAGTGGCTGGGATTCTATCACGGTTGTGCCATGCTGGCCATGCCTTCAGGGAGCACTGAGACAGAGACTAAGACTGGGCATGGTGGCGTGTGCCTGTATCCCAGTGCTTGGAACACTGAAAACAGGAGAATGACTATGAGTCTGATCTAAGTAGTGAGAGCCTGTAGACCCTGTTGACCCTGACCTAAATACAGAAAATTTTAAAAAAAGAAAGAATCTCTGGCACAGAAGGGATATTTAAAAAAAAAAACAGACTCTTCACAGAGAGGCTGTGATAATAGTATACAGCTAACTACTACCAAACTTTCACAAAAATATATCACAGAAATCAAAATAAAGAGTTTTCGTGACATATAAAATGACAAAGAGAAGGAGCAAAATGCATTCTCAGGCCCTGAGCCCACCCAGAACAAATGCAAGAGACATTAACATGGAAGAAATTGAAAGACACACACCTGAACTCTCTGAAATCATAGCATTTGAAATAAAGAAACAGCTTCAGAAGTGTATAGATGAAATCAGATCAGAAGTAATCCCCCTAGTACAAAAAGAAATGATAACTATAATGAAAGAATTGCTAAGCTTTTCTAAAGAAAACATTGATAAAAAGAAAATAGAGATTGATGGAAATCTTCACTGAGGAATATATGAAAGAAATAGAATGCATGAAGCAGATTCAAACCACAACACTAGAAAATGGAATACAGAAAATCTTCAGGAAGATTATACCCTATGACCAGGCAAGATACCAGGATGGTTCAACATACACAAAGCTATTAACATAAATCATGAATATGAATAGAGCCCAAAACAAAAACCACACGATCATTTCAATTGATGCAGAAAAGGCTTTTTGACAAAGTCCAACACTCATTCACCGTCAAAGCCTTATAGAAGTTGGAATAGATGGTCTCTACCTCAAGCTGATAAAAGTCATCTATGACAATCCAACAATCACCATTATTCTAAATGGGGAAAAACTGAAATAGTTTTCTCTCAAATCTGGTAAAAGAAAAGGATGTTCTCTATCACCCCTCCATTAGACATTGTTATTAAACAATAGAGAGAAATAAAGTGAATAAGAATAGGCAAAGAAGTTAAACTACCATTATTTGCAGATGACATGAAGATGCAAAAATAATTCACGAAGGAGCTTCGAGAATTAATAAAGAAATTCAGTAGCATAGCAGGTTATAAAGTCAGTCCTCAGAATCAACAATATTCTTTACAGAGATTATAAACACACTGAGAAATTAGAGAAACCATACCCTTCATAATAGTATCCAAGAATGAAATACATAAGAAGCAATCTCATTAAAGAAGTAAAAAACCTTCACAATCAAAATTACAGTACTCTGAAAAAAGATATTGAAGAGGATTTCAGAAAATGGAAAGATATTCCTTGCTCCTTGCATAGGAAGAACTAACATTGGGACAATGGCAAAACTCCCAAAATTGTTATACAGATTTAATTCAACCCCTATCAATATACCACCAATATAGCTCACAGATCTGGTAAAAATTTTCCTAAAATTTATTTGGACCAGAAAAGACCTAGAATAGCCTAGACAAGCCTGGCAACAAAGGAAGGGCAGGAGACATTAAAATCCCTGATTTGAAATTATGGTACAAAGCTACTATGATAAAATCAAATGTTATTGGCAAAAAAGCAGACCTGAGGATCAATGGAACAGCATAGAAGATACAAACACACTCAGCTATCATATTTTCGACAAAGGGGCCAAACACGTTCACTCAAAGAAAGATAGCCTCTTTAACCATGGTGCTAGAAAAACTAAACTCCACATGCTGAAAACTAAAACTAGACCCAGACATATCACCATGCACTAAACTAAAGTGAAAATGGATTAAAAGTCTAAACATAAAAACAGAAGCACTAAATCTCCTGAGAGAGAAAGTAGGTAACCCACAGAACACCCACAGAACAAAAAGACAATCCACAAATTTGGAAAAATCCTAACTAATAGTCACTAAGACAAAGGGCTTCTATGAAAAATATATAAAATATTTTAAAATATTTGGGCCCAAATTTTGACTCAGCAACCAGACTAGGTGCATAAGTGAGACCTTCCTGGGCCTGTCAGAAACTCATTCAACCAGCAACCAGGCCCAGCATGGCCAGTGTGAAATACTGCTACAGAACTCCCTACAGAGAGGCTAGAGACAAGACCCACCCAGATGATCCAGTCGCAGAACATCTTGCCAGAGTGACACAGCAGGTTTGCCTCCAAGGGCTGCAACAGGAAGAAGTGGAGCTCAGAAGCTAGACCTAACCCACACCCACCTGGAGAACTTTGAACTTGTTAGATCTGGACCTGGTGCGAAGGTAAGAACTCTACCAAAGCTCTAAGCCAAAAGTCAGAAGGCAGGGCTACACAAAATGACAAAGAGAAGCAGCAAAATGAGTTCTCAGACACCAAGCCCACCACAACAAATACAGGAGACAATAGTATAGAAGAAAGTTGAAATTACACACCTAAAATCTCTGAAATAATAGCATGCGAAGTAAAGAAACAACTGCAGAAAGGGATAGAGGAAATCAGATCAGAAATAATTTCTGAAGTATAAAAGGAAATAATATATATAACACAAGAAATGCTAAGTGCTTCTAAAGACACTGATAAAAAAAGTAGAGTAGTATAGAAAAATGATGGAATCCTTGAATGAGCAATATAGGAAAGTAATAGAATGTATGACGCAGATTCAAAGGAACTTAAAACCTCAATCACAAGCTGGCAATACTGTTTCAGTGAAAGTGAAAATAGACTTTCAGACCATAAAGACACCATTGTAGCTAGTGAAGAGGTAAGAAAAGATCTCTTAAGAACAGCTAGCATGCAAGAAAAAATAAACATCTGCAAGATGATGCAAAGATGAACAACGTAAGAGTAATAGGTATCAATGAGAAAGAAGGACTCTGTACAAATGATATAAAAAGAATATGGGCAAAAGTAATAGCAGAAAACTTCCCAAATACGTGAAAACAATCTGACATTCAGTAACTGACACATATAGAACTCCAAATAACATCAACCTAATTAAAATCACACCCAGACATATAATAATCAAGATCCCAGAAATTCAGCACAGGAACAGTATACTAAAAGCTGCTAGAGAAAAGAAACAGATTACATTTAAAGGAAAACCCATTAGAATAATAGCAATTTTCCCTTTACAAACCATCAAGTCAAGAACAGCATGAGGTAAACTACTTCAAATCTTGCAAGAAAACAAATTCATCTCAGACATCTATACACTGCAAAACACTCTTTCAAGTATAATGGAGAAGTGAAAGAACAAAGAACAACTAAAGAATTTCATGATGACAAAGCCAACCTTACACAGAATGCAAAAAGATATTCTAGAAAGGGATCAAAATGACCACAATTCCATGAAGGAAAATGGAAAGAACCAACCAAATAGGGCAAATAACTAAACACAGGACACAAAGAGGTATACAAAAGCAGTCTTTCAACTATTCTTTTACATACAGCAGAAGAATATGTCCATCAGTATATTCTACAAATGGACTTCTCCTGAACCTCATGGGTAATGATTCTGTCTGGGTCTACAGGGTGGATATTGAGGAAATAGCAGTAGCTCAGGCCCACAGGTGACACCTGGCCCACAGTATCATCATGGACACTGTCCATGTACATGAAATACTAGAACTTTGTGTAGTATCTTATCCCCAATCTGTTAGAAGTACTGGATTTGCCATTCCAGTACTCATGTTTTTTATTCTTAGTAATTCTTTACTATCATGGAAACTTTTTTCTTAGTTGATATCTTTGTATATATTCACCTATTCAAATACTATGCGAGGAGCACTCAGAACTGATTACAGATTCATACACATGATACACAACATCCTGGCCTCCAAGTTGGACTCATGATTTGATTTGAACTTTGGAATATTGTTTTGAAATACTTAATTTAATTTCAATTAATATTTAATTAATTTTATGAATATTGTTTAATTATATTTTTTGTTTTATGATTCATACTGTATCTCTGACTTATTATCTCCTTAAAAGACATGGTAAAAAAAATTGGGGCCCCAAAACTTAATGATTCAATCCCAAAATAGACATCTGAAATGATTAAACACCTTTCAGAGGAAGAAATAGGAGAGGGAAATAAATGCCTGAAAAAATGCTCCACATCAAGAAATGCAAAAAATGCCATTAAAGAAATGTAAATTAAAGGAATATTTATATACCATCTCACCACAGAAAGGATCGCTGTGGTACTTTTATACAATGGAGAATTACTCGGCTTAAAGAAAAACAAACTCAGAGCCTTAATATGTAAGTGAATGCACCTAGAGTCTATACTTGTAAGTGAAATAAACCAGACCCACATGTGTAAATATTGTATTATCTCCCTAGTGTAAGAACCTGAAAGAAGAAATAAAACCTCTGAAATGTATAGCAGATATAGTAAAAAAACAACAACAAAAAGTGGAACTTAAGGATTAAACAATGAAGAGGAAAGAAAGGAAAAAGATAGGAAAAAAGATAGGGGGAAAATATGCAAGTATATATCCAGGATAGCTGAGGTGATTGTACTAATAATTTCCATCAGCTTTTTGAAAATAATGATGTAATGTGTGCAATTTTCACCTTGACATAATCTGTGTGCTTATATCTGCTTATAAGCAACTACATCAAAGACAGCAATGCTTCCATACTTGTCGTTTTGGTCTTCTAAATGTGTAATATCATAACAATTCTAATATCATAACAATTACTGTTATACCCTGTTTCAAATAATTCTTTTAAAAAGGCAAGAGAAGACTCACCACGAGCGATCACACCACCACCCCACAAAAATGCTCTGGCTACCTGTGATCCTCTGCCAGGCCAGGCCAGTGTCCTGAACACTGGCCCTGCAGCTCACTTGAGCTTATGCCAAAGATGTGAAATTTGGTGCGGTTGCCCATGCCCTCATGCTTCAGGTTCTAGACCTCCTGGCCAATGTTGTTGCCATTACAAAGGGACCAAAGGGAAGAACAGGGATTAGTGAACAATGTTGGGGAAGTCCCAAGGTAACTAAAGATGGTGTGACTGTTGCAAAGTCAATTGATTTAATGGATAAATAAAAGAATATTGGAGCTAAACTTATTCAAAATGTTGCCAACAATACAAAGGAAGAGGCTGGGGACAGCATCACAACAGCAATAGTCCTAGCACACTCTATTACCAAGGAAGGCTTCAACATGGTGTAAACCCCACGGAAATCAGGAGAGGCGTGATGTTAGCTGTTGATACTATGATTACTGAACTTAAGAAACAGTCCAAACCTGTGACAACCCCCAAAGACACTGCTCAAATTGCTACAATTTCTGCAAGTGGAGACAGAGAAATTGACAACATCATATCGGACGCCATGAAGGTTGGCCAGAAGGGCATCATCATAGTGAGGGATGGAAAAACTATGAATGATGAATTGGAAATTATTGAAGGCATGAAGGTTGATCAAAGATATGTTTCTCCATATTTTATTAACACATCAAAAGGCCAGAAATGTGAATTCCAGAATGCCTGTGTTCTGCTGAGCGAGAAGAAAATCTTTAGCATCCAGTCCACTGTACCCGTTCTTGAAATTGCTAATACTCACCAAAAGCCCTTGGCCATAATCATCTAGGACATTGATGGAGAAGCTCTCAGTATCCTCATTTTGGACAGAGTAAATGTTGACCTTCCGGTTATTGTCGTCAAAGCTCCCAAGTTTGATTTCAACAGGAAGAACCAGCTGAAAGACATGGTTACTGGAACTGGTGGTACTGGTTTGGAGAAGAGAGTTTGACCTTAAATCTTGAACATGTCCAGCCTTGTGATTTAGGAAAAATTGGAGAGGTTGTCATAACTAAAGATGATGCCATGTTTCTGAAAGGCATAGGTGACAAAGCACTGACTGAGAATCATATTCAAGAAATCACTGAGCAGTTAGAAAGTACAACCAACGAATATGAGAAAAAGAAACTGAATGAGTGGCTGGCAAAACTTTCAGATGGAGTGGCTGTGCTGCAGGTTGGTGGGACAAGTGATGTCGAGGTGAACGAGAACAAAGACAGGGTCACAGATGCCCTCAGTGTCACAAGGACAGCCGTGGAGGAAGCCATTGTGCTGGGTCGTGGGTGTGCCCTGCTCCGTTGTGTTCCTGCCTTGGACACTTTAATTCCTGCTAATGAAGATAAGAAAACTGGCATAGAAATTATTAAGAGAACAGTGAAAATCCCTGCGATGGTCATTGTGAAGCTCACGGATGTGGGAGGTTCTTTGATAGTTGAGAAAATCCTGCGGAGCTCTTCTGAAGTTGATTATGATGCTATGCTTCGAGATTTTGTAAATATGGTAGAGAAAGGGATCACTGATCCCACAAAGGTCATAAGAACCACTCTGCTGGATGCTGTGGGGCTGGCCTGTCTGTTAGCAATGGCAGAAGTTGTGGTCACAGAAATCCCTAAGGAGGAGAAGGACCCTGCCATGAGCACCATTGGTGGGATGGGGGCAGGGGCAGGATGGGTGGCAGAATGTTCTAGCCTAGAAAGCACTTGGCCCTCGCTCATGAACTGTGACCCTGCAGGGTCCTCCCAGTAACTGGAGACTCACATGAAGGAGATGAGAAGCAGGCTGATACTTTGGTGATACTCCTTGTTTCCTAAATAAATTTATCATTTCAGCTACATTGAATATACTTTAAGTAATGGAGATAACATATTGATTCATTCTATTGTTTTTATAACTTACTATAAAGTTAATTTTTACAGTATTCTCAGTAATATGCTGTATATTTTCTGTAAGACTGATATTTCTATAAGCACTATAGCATAACTGTATTGATGAATAATATTCTGGTGTTGGATAATGAGTTTAAAAATAAGGTCTAGCTTTGCCTGTCAGCTCATTCATAAAACTTTGTTGATCTGTAGCATTGAAATTTTAATGAAAAAAATATGAGGTGTGTTTCTTTTTTTTTAATACCAGGGATTTACCTCTAGTCCTTGCTCTTGCTAGCCAGTTGCTTATGCCACTGAGCTATAGCCCCAGATCGAGTTGTGTAATATCTAAAAACATTTTGTAAAAAACATTTTATTTGTGAAAGTGTATAGAAACTATGAATATTTTAATTTTCCAAAACTTTTCAGGGTATATCTCTGGTTGGAAGAGTTAGTACTGCTAAAGGTTCTTGCTAAAGCTCTTCCTTGCTTTCCTCTTAAATACTAAGATATTGAACAGTTCCAGTGGCCACAAGACTTTCCTTGCAAGTCTGGAATTTCCAATCATAAACATTTTGCAAAATTTAAGGAGTGTACAGTCAAGATTATATCTGACAGCATCATCAAGAAGTTTGAATGAAAGATGACAATGTGATCTTGACATATATTTTAAAAGCTCACAAAATCGAGTGCTATTGTTTTTTAAAAATATGCTCTCTAATTCTCTCTACTTTTTCTAAGAAACAAGCTTTCATAGTTAAGTATATAGTTTTTAGGAAGATTAGAAATAGAATGAAAGGGGCCTGGCGGGATGGCTCAGTGGTCTAGGGGGCCTGCTTGGGAGAGCTTGGGCGGCTTCAGGGACCACGGTTCGATCCCTGGCACCGCATGCTGCGCCAGCCCTGCCCTCTGGGCGGGCTGAGCCGGCCATAAAAATGAGTGAATAAACAAACAAAGGTTCTGAAACAAAAAATAAATAAATAAATAAATAAATAAATAAATAAATAAAAAAAAAAAGAAAGAAATAGAATGAAAGATCAGGTTAATGTCATTTTAGTAATAACTATTTGTGACCTTTTATTATGTACAAGTATATGAGTTGGAGCCGGGCGTAGTGGCTCACGCCTGTAATCCCAGCACTCAGGAGGCTGAGGCAGGAGGATTGGTTCGAGTTCGAGACCAGCCTGGGCTACAAAAGTGAGCCTCAACTGCATAGCGAGACCCTGTCTCAAAAAGACAAAAAAAAAAAAAAAAAAGTATATGAGTTGGGAAAATCTCATTTATCTCAATGTACTGACATGTGACATTTATGTATAATACTTAGCAAAATTTATAATTATTTCATAGTACTTTTATGAATTTTAAGTTTTTAAAATTATAATATTCATTCAATACATGTCCTAAATTTCTGTATTTATGATCTTCACTAACAGAAATAATTTAAGTTAATGTACATATTTTTGGTGCTTTGAAGAACACAGAATAATAAAAATATTGTTATAAAACAAATTACTTAAAGATAAAACTACAGGGGGCTGGGGAGATAGCTCCGAGGCACAAGTGCCTGCTGGGCAAGTGCAAGGTCGTGAGTTCAAACCCTGGTCCCACAAAAAAAAAAAAAAAAAAAAAAAAAAAAAAAAAAAAAAAAAAAAAAAAAAAAAAAAAAAAAAAAAAAAAAAAAAAGATAAAACTACGGGGGAACCATAATAAAAATTTTATTTAGGCACTAAAAGAAAAGATGAATTTTCTTAGAGAACTTATTCTTCTAAATGAATAAGGTTAAATTTCAGAATGTCATATATGTTTTGGTCTCTCCAGTGATATTTGAAATGTGATGTAACATGTTATTATTGTATTGTTGAATTGTGAGATTCATGTTTTTTTCAAGATTAATTTTGAGGCATGGTAGCTATGGTATGTCATTTATATATAACATTGCCACACAACATCTCAGTCACACCTGGTAAAGATGCTTTGAAACTATGATAAATGGACCAAGATAGAAGTCCAAGTAAATAAGCTAGAAAGGGTCCAGGGAGATAGTTCAGTGGCACAAGTGTCTACCTGGCAAGTGCAAGGTTCTGAGTTTGATCCCCGGTCCTGCAAATCAATCAATCAATCAATCAATCAATCAATCAATCAATCAATCAATCGTTGTTACTAGAAAGAAAACCTCATTCTACCAGTTGCCAGTACAACATGCATTTCAGTTTTCTTAGTTCTTCCAGTGAAATTCCAACTTTCTGCAAATCATAGCTCTTGCACTTAAGGAGAATGATCCCAAACTTTACTTTTCTGTGTCCTGCTAGAGCAGTGGTTCTCAACCTTTCTAATGCCGTGACCCCAAAATACAGTTCCTCATGTTGCAGTGACCCCAAACCAAAATATAATTTTGGTGGCTACTTCAAAACTGTAATTTTGCTACAGTTATGATTTGGAATGGCTTTAGGCGACCCCTGTGTTTTGGTCGTTCAACCCCCACCAGGGTCGCGACTCACAGGTTGGGAACCCCTGTGCTTGAGTATTCCTAAGTATGCCTGTGGTTAGCCTACTGTTGGAACAGTATGGTCTCCTGGGAAGCTTGGAGATTGTAGAAATATACTAGGGAAACATGAATCTTTCATGTTGGCAACCACCAGCCACACACTTCTGAGCACTTGTTACATGAGACTTGGACTCTCAGCTATCACGCTGACAAGAAAAATCTCTGCATCATGCACCTGATTCACTACTTACTATTGATTAGTGCTCAACCTGTAAAAAATTGAAGGTTAATTGAGAAGATTAACACATTGCAAGTAATTTTTATCTTTTATATAGAAAAATAAAACTGTTTCATTATTCTGTACGCCATCAATTGGTTTTGTAATTAACATTTTTTTTTTTTTTTTTTTGTCTTTTGAGACAGGGTCTTGCTATGCAGTTCAGGCTGGCCTTGAGCTCACTTTTGTAGCCCAGGCTGGTCTCGAACTCACATCGGTCCTCCTGCCTCAGCCTCTCAAGTGCTGGGATTACAGGCATGAGCCACCACGCCCAGCTTGTAATTAACAATTTTAATTCACCATTTTTTCTTTTGTTATACTGTCATGGATTAGATTGGCAAAGCATAATTGAGTCTTCTAAATCCTCCTTTAAACCAGATTTATTACCTTATTATTTCTTTCATTAATGAGTTTCTGCTACCAATGGATGTACGTTCCATCAATATTTATAAAAGAGTAATACTTTTGAAGTTTCTGAAGTTAGATTTACTCTCATGTTGTTCCTTTCTGACCTTATTTACTACTCATAGAGTTGAGTTACTTCTTACCATTTTCTCATGGGTAAGACTGAGAAGCAAACTATAATTACTTTGCTTTGTTGGGAACCTAAATCATGTTTGTATTTGTTATAAGAAAAAAAATCGTGGATTTTATTTTTTTATTATTTTTTTAAATTTTATTTATTTATTTTTTTCTTGTTTCAGAACCTTTATTTGTTTATTCACTCATTTTTATGGCCGGCTCAGCCCGCCCTGAGGGCAGGGCTGGCGCAGCATGTGGTGCCGGGGATCGAACCGCGGTCCCTGAAGCCGCCCAAGCTTCCCCAAGCAGGCGCTTTAGACCACTGAGCCATCCCACTGGGCCCCAAAATCGTGGATTTTAGAGTCAGATAAAGTGGACTAAAATGGAAGCTCTGCTGTGTATAGTACTGTATAAACTAGAAATATGTTATGATGAGTTAATAGTTAAAACAACAGGCATTCCCTAAAGAGATTACTACAAGGAATCATAATCATATGCCTGGCATAGTAGCCCAGAGCACAAGTATTCACTAAACATTCATTGCTTCATTAGTTTGAAGTTGTAGCTCTATTTCCTTTTTGCATAGTTATGAACTGTAGCCTTACAGGTGCTACACTCTAGAAGGTTTATTCAACCCTCAATGTTGCTGTATGTTATTCACTGAGATACTTGTAGGCTGAATTTATCCCAATATTCATGTTGATCTTTCTAACCCCAGTACTGTAGAATGGACTACTTTTGGAAATCAGCATTTAAAGGGATAATGAGATCATGAAGTTGGGTTGCTCTAGTCTAAAATAACAGTATCCTGATTAAAACTATGAAATTTTGATGATGACATGTATGTGGGAAATCCACGAAAAGAGAGCCACTGACAAACGTAAGAGAGACATTTCAGAAGAAACTAACTTTGACAGCATTTTGATATTAGCTGAAATAATAGGAGAGAATACATTTCTGGTGCTTAAGCCACCTGTTCTTTAGTACTTCAGTATACTGCCCCTCACCACTGACTTTATCCACTTAATTGTTAAGTATCTATAACCTTATTTAAAATGAAGACATGTCATAAGAAGAAAATGCTTTAATATCATTGATAATTCATAATTTAGCATCAATAAAGACTAAACAAGGGACTTTATTACTTAATGGGTTGCTACTGAGCTGCCACTTAGTTAGGAAGAATCAAAGGAAAACCCCAATACCACCAAAGGCAAACTTGAATGAATACTGTCTTTATTTTGCCTGGCTCAGCATATTAACCAACACATCTTCCAAGAAGGCTATTTCTAAACCCTGCCTTATGGCTGAATAAGAAATTATCAAAATTTTTCATAGTAAATAACAAAGTTTTATTATTATTTTTTTTTTCATGTCTACAGATTGAACAGATGATTCCAAAAGTCTGGGCTAAGATTCCTGATCTGGCTGGTCTAGGAAAATCAAGAAATTTCTCTTACACTCTTCTATCATTTGGCAGAATATCTTCCATTTGTTCTTCTACAGTGGCCAAGACCTAAGAGTGAAAGTGGAAGATATCAAGGCCTGTGGCCAAGGCTGAGAATTAACCTTTTCCTTTTGCCTTATGCTATTAGTCAAAGTCAACGCCAAGGTCAGACCAGAGTCATTGTGAAGGAAAATTCCTGGTAGGAAGAAAGACAAAGTTACCTTGAAAAACAATGGAATTTAAAAAAAAAAAAAACAGAAAAATCATTAGACTCATTTTATATTATCATAAATTATAAGTGTAGCCTATGTTCTATTTTAGTGTTATACAATGGATATTTTGTCCTTGACTTTCTGTAGCATGCCTTCTTCAGACATCTTTATACAGTCTTGGAACAAAAGATAGTTTGAAAGATACAAAATGTGGAAAATTAATAATTACATGAATTTAATTCTTATGCTCTTCAGTGTCCATCTAATGTGAGCAGGTATTTTAAGTATACTAGTGTTGCAAACAGATATTCTGTTTGTTTTCACAGAAGAAATGAGACTCTGATACTTTGTGGTTAGAGATGGTTAGTTTAGGATTTGGGTGAGAATGAGGGCAGAGAAAACATTTCCCCATGGACAGCATATTTAAAAAGTCTACAGTAGAAACTAGGGGACAAGGAACCAAGTTTGCTAAATATCTGAGGATGAGTTCTATGACAGCAACCCCAGAAGATGTACAGGAAATTACAGAATGACCTGGAAGAGTAAGGTGTCAACCATCTTCAATAAACTAAAGAATTGTACTTCCATCAGTGAGATTCCAGCGCAGAAGTCTGAAAGTTGGGTGTGGAGCCACTTTGAAACTGTTTCTGGCAGGTCACATGGTCTCCTTCAGGACTATCCAACTCTTCCCTGATAGCATGAAAGTGGCCATGGTGTAAGCAAGTGAGGGTGGCTCAGAGGCAGTAACTTTAGAGAAAAAGTCTTGGTCACTAAGGAATGAGTCACTGAGAACACAGGAGGCCCCTGATATTGAAGCCTCAAGGGAATGAGGATAATCATACATCAGAGAAAAAAGGCTGCTAGAGAGTACAGAAATTGAACTAAGAAGAACTTGAACCAACAGGAAACAAATACAGAAACAAGTAACTACTGTGTTGAAGCGCCAACCACATGCTTCCGGTGTTAAGATCCAATTGCTCCAAGTTGGCTTGGAGACTGCAGGCCAGGCCAGACCCATGGGGAGGACCTCATCAGTTCGTAACTATCAGTATTTGGTGGAGAAATTGTTGACCAACCATTTTTTAAGCAGAATTTTCATTGCTATGAAGAGAAGACAATAAATAGCAAGATAACTTTTATTGAACTTTAAAACTACATTTAAATAAATAAAAGTTGTTAAGTGTAAATATATGATTAAAACAACAAAGGCTTATTGAGGGTAGTGAAGAACAATAAACTCTGAGGAAAGGACTGCATAGAGTTATGTAAGAGACTGTTCAGAAATAATAAATTTATAAATGAAAGGCTGATTTTCTTTTTTTGTCTTTTTGAGACAGGGTCTCGCTATGCAGTTGAGGCTGGCCTTGAGCTCAGTTTTGTAGCCCAGGGTGGTCTCGAACTCACACCAATCCTCCTGCCTCAGCCTCCCAAGTGCTGGGATTACAGGCGTGCGCCACCATGCCCAGCTGAAAGGCTGATTTAAAGTGTTTGTCATTTTGGAAAACTAGAAAGTATAAATTATAAAAAATGAATGAATGAAAGAAAATCAAATGATCAAGAGGAGATATTAGAAGACAAGAGGTCTGTGGAAATTTGATAAGCAATTCTAAGGAATTTTCTAAAAATTTAAAGCTAAAAAAAAAAAAAAAAAGACAGTGCAGCTAAATTTGAAAGGGGAAGACCAAGTCTGACTCTGCAGGGTTAAGAAACAAAAATTTTCAACCAAAAGAGTGCATGGAGCAATTCTAAAGGACGTAGAGATCTGGACTGGGAAGAACGCAGGGAGGCTTGCCCCTCAAACTGCAGTTCATTGCAAAACTCAGAAAGACCTAGAGGAAATCCTTGTTTACAAAACAAATAACTTTGAAGCTTTTGAATAATTGCCTTGGGCAGCTGAAATAACTGGGAAATCACTGGAGTGAGAAGATAAAATAAATCAGCAAGCACAGATGATATATATCTCCTGGATATAATCTTCGTTAGCAATAGCTGGAAAATACTGAGGCCATTTCCCACCAATCTGATGGATGAGGTGTCAACCAGACCCAGGCTGGATGAACAAAGAACATGAGGTTTGTTTACCATGTGCAGCAGAGCTCTGCTGGAAAATGAATGCAGAGCCTCTCAGCAGCACAGAGAAGGGAGGTGGCAGAATCTAGGGCTGAGGCCCTGCAAGAGATTCAGGAAGAGGCTGCACGGCACATGGAAAGCAAAAGCCATCAGCTACAGATAATATGTGCCCTACAGGCAGAGAACCCAGGAAATGGAAAAAGAATTACAGGACAGAGAAAAATACCCACATGGAATTCATGATAAGAAATCCATCTCTTCTTCAGATGAAAATCATTGTGTGGAAAGAGGAAGGCTTCAGAAACAAGATATGTTAAGGTTAACTCCAGGAATACCCGATCCTGATGTACACCCAAAGAAAAGTCTCAGTCAGTGGCAAACTGAGCTGCACATCAGAATCACCTAGGGAGTTTGATGAGCCAACAGTGTCTATTCAGAGATTCTGATTAGAATATCTAGGGTAAGAGTCAACATTTTCCATGTACAAAGCTTCTCTGGTGATGCTGCTCATCCTGGCAAAACACTGACAGTGTCAAGAATTGCCAGGGCCGTGTGTAGACCTGTTTGGTCAGAAACTGTGTGTGGAGTTCCAGCACTGGTATCTTTGAGGACTCTCTTGATTGCTACACAACCTGGGTTGAGAGCTGCTGCGGTTGGCCCACTGGGTTCTTATAAGCACTCACTGAAATTGGAACTTAGTACTTGCTATTTCTACTGATGACATAATCATCTTTGTTGTCTTTTTTTTTTTTTTTTTTTCTGTCACAGAAAAGACTTCCCCTCACTGCATGCTACTCACCTGATTTATCCATAGTTCCAGTGACGGCTTCCTGTTTTGATTCTGAGAGCACCACTGAAAACCCAAGGGGCCACTGTGATAATAGGTCATGATGAGTTGTAATGCTAGAGTCACCACCACACCACTCACCCTCTACACCTAAGCAGACATGCCAGAGAGCACCAGAAGTAGGACGCCTATCACTTTCTGGTTCACGGAAACCTCTTCCTAGAGGCTGGGTCTCTTGTTTTCACCATTCCTTCCAGCTCTGATTTCTGCTGTGCTTTCCTCTTTAGACCTAACTAAATTGCTTTGACTTACATTTGCAATAAGAAATGACCTGATGGCTTTTGTGAGGAAACACCTGGGCACCCGTGTTGTATATATCCAGACTCTCGTGGTTGAAGCTAGAATATTTTGTCTGGTCTTGGATCAGCTTCTCTAACTTTAATAACCAGTGTCTACGTGGCTCACCACCTCTGCTTTGTGCAAGATCATGTTCAGCTTCATACTTTCCTTAGCATGCTCAGCATGGACGCGAGCACACATGCACCTGCATCTTAAAACAGTGCAAAGGGGCACTGGTGGATTTCTCTCAGGGTTTCAGTCTAGGATGATGACTGGGCTATTCAAATATTTCGTATGATTCAAAATTTTATATTTTTCATTTTGATTGAGTTAAGCTTTATATATTGTGCACAGAAAATACAAAACTGAATACATTTTAGATAGTTTTAACACCACCCAAATAAAATAGCCACACTATCTCAGAAAGTTCTATTATACCTTTTTTGATTCTTTTGTCATATATTAATTTTGCCTGCTCTTGAACTTCATAGAAAAGATCATCTAGAGAAGTATATGATAAATCACAGTTTTGGTGCTAGCTGAAAATTTTCCATTAGTATTGATTACAAAATTCAATTGTTGCCTTTTCTCTTTTAAAATAAAATGAAATTATTTCGTCCTCATGATTATCAAATTTCAATGATTATCATAACTTGGTAAAAATAGAGATTCATCGCTTTTCTTACATCAAGAAGACCTATTCAAGCATTTTTTTTTTTTTTTTTTTTTTTTTTTTTTTTTTTTTTTTTTTTTTTTTTTTTTTTTTT
>PVJA010004474.1:0-42305 GCA_004027025.1 Myocastor coypus | reverse complement strand
CGTTGCCAAAGGGGTGAAATTGGTTGAAATAAAATGACTGTCACTTGTGCCGAATAATTATAATTCCCTTCCTTTTTAAAGATCTTAGGACTTAGGCAAACATGTAGAGTCTTTCATTCTTCAATCTGAAAAGAACTCTAAGACAAGCATAGGACAACTTTCCTTTTAAAACAAAAATGTCTGACTATATTCCTTTTAAGAATTCCATTATGTCAAGATAAAATGATTGAGAAAAATGCTTCCTACTCTATACTGCCTTTGGCTTGAATGAGAGGCTAGGAAGCGACTTAATCTGTTCTGGTTGTTACTAGCGTGGATGTCCTTAAAGACTTGCCTGGGAATTACCGTAAGGATTAAAAGCCTGCTATTAGGCCTGGTTTTAATTACATCTGATCAACTGCAGTGCTTCTGGCCACAAAGTTGGCTTGCTCTGATTTTATTGAAAGACAACTCTTCATTAAGGAGTCGACAGATATTCTAGAGGAACAACTGTGGTATAGAAATCAGCCCTATCCCTGGTGCTCCCAGGCAAGAGCCCTGGCTCCACAGACACTCAATTCCAGGTAAAATTTTACTACCAGTCGTTGGTAAACATTTACCAAACACCCATTCTAGGCCAGGAAATGCATAGGGAAACTAACTTTGGCCTTCCTATATTCCCTCCCATACTTCCATACTGCAGGTAATTTCCTGGAAAAACCTAAGATACCCCCTGAGGATATACCTCCTAGGTGCCTCGAATTCATTGTCTTCATTACTATTCTTGTTGCTGGGATATAATCCTTAGAACCTACAGTTAAAGGCGAAAGTATTTCTTTCAGCTCGGAGTTTGTAGAGCTTTAAGTCCATTGTTGGCTGGCTCCAAGGCAAGCAGCATGGCAGAGGGCAAATAGTCCATAGCCGAGCAGTCAGAAGGCAGCAAGCGGTCACAATGAAGTAGGCCTCCCTTTCCCTCTTGTCCTGCCCAGGCCACACGCCATTGTTGGGCCTTCCATTATCCACCCCAGAACTATGCTAAGCCAATTAATTCACTAATTTAATGCCATACAACCTTAATCTCAGCATTACACACCCTAGATCCAGCCAGCTCTGAAAAGCGCCACCTATGAATGTATGAGGCTGTGGATACCAGCCATAACACCTGTGACTCCCAGGAGTTGAGGGATAAACACCCTGACCATCTGGCTTGGAAGTTCTGATATTGCAGAAGCTGTGCTATGCTTGCTTTAGAGTTCTCAGCAAAGCACTCTTCCCCCATATGCCCTCAGTGGTGATTAGTTTGTTGACAGAATATTGTATACTAAATCCTTCCTGGTATATCTCCTTTTCTTTGTCCTACTAATGTTTTCTGCATCAGTCTCACCAAAACAGTTCCCATTTGCCTCTTTGTCATTGGGTTGTCCACCTGGAGGATGAATGTCAGCTGTGCATAGGCAGGTGCACGGGAGATTATGAGGTACTGGTGATACATACACATTAGGAAATGTGCAGGAATTTGAGACTAAGTAGTTCAAAGTCACTGCAACCCAGAACATGAGGACTGGCTGTGATACTAATGGGTCTTGTATAATAATCTGAAGAAGCTATACTATTTACTTATTTGGTATAGAGTCTCCCTATATAGCTGGCACTCAGAGTGATCCTCCTGTTGAAGCCTCCTCAAGGCTGGGATTACGGGTGTGCACCACCACATCTGGTTTCAGTGGCCAGCATGGCATGCTGTATCAGGACTTGAACCCAAGTCCTTGTGTTTGCCAGGCAGGCACTTAGACTGCTGAGCTATTTCCCAATCCCCTGTACCTTTCTTTTGAAAACAGGGAAAATCAAATCAAATATATTTTGAAGAAAAAGAAGGGAATAAACTACAGTTTCTTAAATTATAGTGGATTAAGTAAACCAGGGAACAGGAGTATGATTTTCATGGTCTGATTAAAATTATAATTGTCTCCATTTTATTTTATTTTTATAGATTTAATTTTATTTTAAAAAGTAATAATAGCAGAAACAAAGATTGAAAAACAGTAACAAGTAAGAGTACATATAGTACAGAATTTCAAAACAAGTAAAATTTAACAATGGATGTATTACATATTTTCATCATCAAATCAGTTTAGATTAATAGATATAGGTATGTAAGATTGATCAAGCAATTAAACATTAACACTTTCAATAAACATTAATTAATTTTTTTAACTCTTCCAAATACATTTTGTATTTAAGTCACTCTTCTAAAAATACATTTTGTATTTAAGTCACTCTTCTAAAAAAAATTATAAGGGTTGAGGATGCAGAAAACACAAGGTCCTGAGATTGATTCCTGGCAGGCAAATAAACACACAGGATCTAGCAAAGGACTTTCAAGGAAAACGGAGACCCCTCTCCTTTCAGCCACAGCCATGGTCTCCTCAAGGTTACAGAAGTGGGGCTGAGAATTCCAGCTGCTGACTGAGAAGTAAAAGAAGCTGAGAGCAACCTTAAATTTGAGACAGGAATACAAAAGGCGGCACAGAAAGCTATCAACAGGGCAGGAAAATGACTCACAACAGAATTTTATATGGAAAACCAAGCAACAGTCTTGTTTGAGCTATTTCTTATATTTGTTTTTGTACTAACAATTGTACTCCAGGGCTGTCACACTGAGCTATGTCCCTGGCCCTTTTAAAATGTTTTTTTTTGGGGGGTGCTGCTAAGATAACTTGGCCTTGGCACTTGCAGTGCCCATCCCTGAACACCAGGCACTCCAGGCTGGCCACTGAGGCATGGTGAATCCCATTGTTGAGGAGGTTGAGACAGGATGATGATTACGAGTTCAAGCTGCATAGCAAGATCCTGGACCAAAGAAAGAAAGTAAAGAAAGACAGCCGGGTGTGGTGGCGCACGCCTGTAATCCCAGCACTTGGGAGGCTGAGGCAGGAGGATCGGTGTGAGTTCGAGACCAGCCTGGGCTACAAAAGTGAGCGCAAGGCCAGTCTGAACTGCATAGTGAGACCCTGTCTCAAAAAAAAAAAAAGGAAAGAAAGACAGATGTAAGAAAGAAAGAAAGAAAGAAAGAACCTTTATTTAATTTAAATTTTGAATTTTGAGACAAGTTCTCACCAAATCACTAATTTTCTCACGCAGAGCTTGAATTTTCTGTCTTCCTTGTTTCAGCTTCCCAAAGTGCTGGAGTTACTGGAATATACCTCTAGGCCTGACTTAAACTGCTTTAAAAAAAAAAAAAAGTATTTGATACAGGGTCTAACAACCCAGCTCCGACTTATAGTTATCCTCCTGTTTGCAGCCTCCTCAGTGCTGGAATTATAGACATTTGTACTAGGCTCAGACTCTATGGCTGGCTCAGCCCTTCCTAGGGGTGGGGCCAGGATGGCCTGTCCTACTGGGGATTGAATCAGGGTCCCTGTATTTGTCTAAGCTTGTCTAAGAGGACGCTTTAGTCCTCTGAGTTATCTTGCCAGTTCATTAAACTACTTTTGATTATTAAGAGATTATGGAAAGCAAGCCAAAGTGTTCACTTTAAATCACATGCCCCTTACTTATATCTTGTTACTTTAATTCATGACCTTAGTTCTCTCCAAAATTTTATCAGAATTATAGAATAAATTCTGTGACCAAAATAGTTGAAAAAATTGAGTTTATGAACCAAGATACCACTGTAACTTGTCAAAAATTAGACTAACACTAATATTAGTTATTACACTCTATCATGTAGGAGATAACAAGAAAACAAAAGGTTGTACATGTTTAGTTGAGACTATTTTTCCTAAGCATGTTTGGTCTGTGTTTGTTTGCATACATGAATGTGGAAGCAGTGCGGGGAATGGACCCACCTGCTACACAGGCCCTGCATCATCTATGCAATGCAGACACTCAAAATTAAATTGGCAGCTTTCTGTGTGGAGACAACGCTGTCTGAGCAGTGCGTCCATTTTCACCTCTGAGATAGGATATATTAACTTTCATTCCAATGATAATAGTAATCACTTTAGGCTCCTGGGGAGGCTTCCATAAATGACAATAAGAGGAAAAGCTTTTCTTTTTGTTTGTGCTGGGCTGACAGACCTCAGTCTGTGGGCAAAGCTAAGGGCTATTAACTCTGGACAGGTTTATTATTATTATAACTACTAGTTGTATAAATTGTGGGATACACTGTGATATTTACTCGTGTGTATCCATGGAGCATGATCCTGTCCACTCACCCTTTTTTCTAGAAAATGCTTAATCTAGAGATCATCCAGCTTCTCATTAATTCAGCCGATGAAAGAAATGAAATCAAAATGGAAAATGCTGAAAGACCGTGTTTTTAAATGCCAAGGGAAGCTTTCTTGCCCATGTGCAAAAACTTTAGCAGCTGCCTCATTAGCTTTCCTTTCACTGTGTTCAAATCCCCTCCCACTTCTCTTTCCACCTCCGCTTTTCATCATGTGACTCTCATACATTTCCATTCTAAAAGAGCTGAAGATCAGTGTGGGCTTGGATCCTGAGGAATTTCAACCATTGACCAAGTATATGGCACGACCAAAAAATACAGTAAAGGTGCAGTAATAACGTACTATGATAAAAGCACATTAATTCCCCTGAAAACACTTCTTGCTTTGCACATGCTTATCTTGCCATTCTTGTCACTTTCTGAAACAGTGCAGGATGTCTTCTTTCATATCTTTCGCTGTGCTGCCCCTACCCTACTGCCTTGCTGTCCCAAATCAGTGTAAATCTGTTACCTTTCATAGTCTTTTTCCTTTTTTTTTTTTTTTTTTTTTTTTTTTTTTTTTTTTTTTTTTTTTTTTTTTTTTTTTTTTTTTTAATTTTAGGCAAGGGTCTACATGGTGTGTTCAGGGTCTCACTGCTAGAGTGGACTCATAGTGATCCACCTGTTTACAGCCTCCCAAGCAAGAGCTGGGATTACAGATATGCACCACCATGCTTAATCTCAATCGCCATCTCAGTGCATACCTGGGGGTAGGACCAGCATAGCGGAACCCATGGTCCCTGCACCTGCTTGTAGGTGCTTTAATCCACTGAATTATTTGTCTGGCCTTGTCCTCTTCCTTTAATGAAGAGACAGGAGTCTCTTCTGCAGGATCTGGAAAATAAAGTAGATTACACCCTGTGAAGCTTAGAAAAGTCCACATTTCATAGCAGCACTCTCCATACTTTTTTTCTTTTTTAATTTAATTTAATTTTTTTAAAATTTATTTATTTTTATTCTTGTTTCAGAACCTTTGTTTATTCACTCATTTTTATGGCTGGCTAACCCCGTCCCGAGGGCAGGGCTGGCACAGCATGTGGTGCCAGGGATCGAACTGCGGTCCCTGAAGTTGCCCAAGCTTCCCCAAGCAGGAGCTTTAGACCACTGAGCCATCCCGCTGGGCCCTCTTTTCTAATTTTAAATAGAATAAAGAAAATAATAGACAGGACATTAAAAATATACAGAATTTCAAAAAATACTCAAGGTGATAGGAATTAAACACTAAGTCACATCACACGTCTTAAAATCTCTCACGAAAGTAGAAAGAGCAAGGAGCTAAACATATTTAAAGTCTGAGAAAACACACTGAGGGGGATTAAGGGCTAAGTGTATTTTAGTGTAATAATTTTGTATTCATCCTTTCCTGTGTGTGTGGAGGGGTGCTGGGTATTGAACTCATAACCTCATGCTTGCTAGGCAGGTGCTGTGTCATTGAACTATAAGTCCTAGCTGTAATAAATTTTGAAACTTAACTACAGCTTGTATTTTGATCAGCTTTGTACATATCAAGATGCTGTTATCTATTGAGCTCCTTTCTTAGAAGCACTTACATCTAAAGTACGAACCCAAGCTCTTACATGCTTGATTATATACATTTTCTTCTCCAAGTTGGTTTAAGAGGTTACACTCAGTTTGAAGAGAGAAACATTTGGACTTCTGATTAAAACACAATAGCAGAGCAGAAGAAAAAGAAAATAAAAAGCAAATTGGCTATTGTCCAACTGGGACTGTTGGTCAGCAAATGTTCAGACTAACCTGTAGATTTTCAGGTTTACATTAATTTTCAAATCTACCATATATCGAACACAATACGGAAGTTTTTCAGGAATATGTCAGTCACAGACTTGGGGTGTGGCTCACTGCTAAAGCCCTTGCCTAGATGTTTGAGGCCCCCAAGGTTTGATAACCAGCAACACACACACACACACACACACACACACACACACACACACACAGAACACATGCTCAAACGTCTGTCACCAAGGTTCATATCCAATCTCAGAATGAAAACACATGTTGATGGCCCCATGGGGACTGTGTCTTTCACCTTTCCAGTAACTACCCTTTCCTGACAGCAGAATTCCCCTTTTTTATATATCACTACCTATTCTGTTATTTATTTGTTTCCTTTTGTCCCATTTCACCTCTTTCTCCTCTCACTCCCCGAAAACACAAATGGCATAAATCAAGGTATTATCTATTAAGGTTTTTATTATTTTCTTTGACTTCTGAAGAGTTTAGTGTTTGCCAGGAGGAACCAGTCATGCACAGGAAATATGTAATTGAAATGGTAATATGTAATGTAAATGAATATGTAAATATGTTAGTTGAATTCAACCAAGGATTATATCTGCATCATTAGGGCATGAGGGTTTTAGAAAAATGAGTAGGACAGTGAGGGTGGGTGGGGAGGGTTTATCATGCTCTGCGAATGGGTGAGATAAAAGAAGAGTAAGTAGGAGTCCTGAAACTTCAAACGCATTTTTCTAAAAAGGCCTTTTATGCCTATTTAGTTTGCTGATGATGCTTCATTAACATATTGCCATTTGGGGGAGTCATTACATTTACATTTCAAGTCAACCTGAAGCCACCTTGCAGTAGATAAAGAGGAAAGGCTGTTTCAGTGTATGATTCTTTGACTTTTTTTGCCTTTCTGAAAAGAGGAAAGAGACAGTGAAGGGCTTCATCCAAACAGGTAATTTCTTTACTGAGGTCAGCGGCAAAGCAATACCTATATAACTAAGAACTCATAACAACTAACCATGAGATATTTCCATCCTTATACAAGGATCCACTTCAAGCAAGCCCATGTTTGTGGGGGTGGGGGTGCTTCCTGGACCAGCAGCCCTGGCACCAAGTGTAGGCTCTCAGGCTCCACCTTACACCTGCTGAGCAGGACCTGGGCATTTATCAGGGCTCCATGGTGAGTCTCTTGATCTTCCTTGGGCAAGCACCCTCTGGCTCCACTGCAGCTGTTAGTCATATTTGAGGAACAAGAAAATATAAACCCTCTGAAATTAGCAGAACAGGGAATGTGTCCAAGAATTCAAAGACTCCTTGGTGCCCAAGCTGATCTGCACACTGCAACTGCCTACCAACCTGAGAAAATTTCATTGAGCACAGCTAGGGCTTGTTCAACTTTTACCGACAACTATACCAGTCTCCTTTGGCAACATCTACCATGTCCTCTGTCCTCATATTGTAATTAGAACAACCTTTCATAGTATACGTACTGGTGCTAAGTTATACAGATAGGAAGGCCTCTTAGGATCCCTGGGCGAATAGTGTTGTTTGGTCCAGATTCCTTCATTATGAATCAGAGAAGTTTCAGATCCATCTTCATGACTAATATTGTCTGCAACTCAAGGGTCTCCTGAAAGGAAATCAGTGAAGCCACTTGTGTGCATTATGTGGTTTCAGTTTGTCATAGGAAGATCATCTATAAAACAGGGACTGCACCGCTAAGGTGAAATGTATCCCAATGCAGAAGTCGAGGCCTCTTTGCCAACTATTCACAGCATGATGCGCACACTTTTCCCATCAGTAATTTCAGTACATGTGTGACATGTGCCTGGCCTCTAAATACGTATGTAACACATGACAACTGAGAAATAATCCAAGGCAAGGAGCCCGTGCAGATGAATGTATTAAATATTTGATGTTGCTTGTGATACTGACAGGCTTGCTTTGAGCCATGTCATAACTTACTTAATAGTCAAAATCTGTAAGAGTAAAGAAGTAGATGTCTTCTATGTATGCATTTTATTTATTTTTTCTTTGCTTTTCCATATTTAGGACAGAGTCTACCTCCTGTTTTCAGCCTCCCCAAGTGTTAGGATTACAAGGGCGCACCACCATGCTCGGTTTCAATCACTGTCTCAGCACTCCCCATAGGCAAGGCTGGCATGGCATGGCACGGCATGGCATGGCAGGGTATGGCATGCTGGGGATCAAACCCTGGCCACTACACTCTGTCTAGGCAGGTGCTTTAGTCTGCTGAGGTATCAGGCCAGCCCTAAGAAGTACATGTCTTTTTGCATGCTGAAAATAGAACACTGGGTTAACCTCTGTTATGTGAACAGGGAAGAAGAAGTAAAAGCTTTATTTAACATGAATATTTCATTTTTCATCAGGGGAATGGAAGGGAGTCCAACTGTGGTACTCCATTAAGTCAGTGAGGACAGAATACGGTATCTGAAAATTATGAAAATAGGTACAAAGAAGGCAATGGGATTCCCATTGAAAGAGAAACAAATGTCTGTAATTAGCTGAGAAAGCTAGATAGCTTGGCTATTTTGCAACTATGTATACCTTATGGACAGTTCAGTTGTAGATGCATGGAACATAGTTTTCATCAAATGTTTTGCTTTTTTTTTTTTTTTTTTTTTTGGTCTTTTTGAGACAGGGTCTCACTATGCAGTTCAGGCTGACCTTGAGCTCACTTTTGTAGCCCAGGCTGGTCTCAAACTCACACTGATCCTCCTGCCTCAACTTCCCAAGTGCTGGGGTTACAGGCGTGTGCCACCATGCCCAGCTAAATATTTTGCTTTGCTTTTTATCAGTAGACTGGATTATCAATGAGATTTATAAGAGTATGAAAGCACCACACCAAATTTTGAATTTTCTCTGTATCCCCCCACCCCCAGAGTTCATTAGGTAATCAGGGAGAGAAAACATAGAACAACATTTCTTCTCTTGGAATGATAGAGTTAATCTCTATATCAAATCCTCAAACATTTTATCATTTATACTTGGCATAAATTTTTAAGAATGAATATATAGTAAAATCAACTTTTCTTTGATGTATTGTTCTATGGATTGTACTACTTATACCAAGTTGGGTCAGTATTATGATGTACACTTTCATTACGCTAACAAATGAGAGGAGAGAGATAGATAGATACAGAGAGAGAGAGAGAGAGAGAGAGAGAGAGAGAGAGAGAGAGAGAGAGAGAGAGAGTTATATGTCCTTCCTCACTCAAGCCAGGATAATGGTCTTTGGTTTCAAACTTCCATCTCAGCATACAGACTGAGATTAAGACCACACAGGACCTGAATGACCACCTGGCCTCCTACTTGGAGAGTGAGGAGTTTGGAGATGGAAAATTGAAGGATAGAAAGCAAGATCAGGGAGCACCTGGATAAGGGGTCCCAGGTCAGAGACTAGGGCCATTACCTCAAGATCATCGAGGAGCTGAAGGTTCAGATCTGCACAAATTCTATGGACAATGCCCACATCGTCCTGAAGATTGACAATGCTTGTCTTGCTGCTGAGGACTTTAGAGTCAGGGGCCATGTGTCAATATGTGGAGAATGACATCCACGAGCTTCACAAGGTCACCGACTACACCAATTTCTCTTGACAGCAGTTGGAGACATAAATCAAGACTCTGATGGAAGAGCTGATATTTGTGAAGAAGAACAATGAGGAGGAAGTTAGAGGCCTTCCAGCCCAGACTGCTGGCTGTGGGTAGACTGTGGGGTGGATGCGCCCAAATCTCAGGACCTTGGCAAGATCATGGTGGACATCAGGGCCCACTATGACCCACTGTTTAAAGAACCAAGAAAATCTGGAGAAGTACTGGTCCCAGCAGACTGAGGAGAGGACCACAGTAGTCACCTTGCAGTCTGCTGAGGTTGGAGCAGCTGAGACAACACTCACAGAGCTGAAGTGCATGGCCCAGTCCTTGGAGACTGACCTGGAGTCCACAAGAAATCTGAAGACTGGCCTGGAGAACAGCCTGAGAGACCTGGAGGCCTACTACATTGTGCAGATAGTGGAACTCAGTGGGGTCCTGCTGCACCTGGAGTCTGAGCTGGCACAGACTGGAACAGATGGGCAGCACCAGGCCCAGAAATCCGAGACTCTGCTGAGCATCAAAGACAAACTGGAAGCTGAGATCGCTGGGTACCACTGCCTGCAGGAAGATAGGAAGGATTTCAATCTCAGCGATGCCCTGGACATAAGCAGCGCCTCAGTGCAGACCATTCAGAGAACCATCACCCGCCAAATTGCAGGTGGAAAAATAGTGTCTGAGACCAGTGAAACCAAAGTGTTGAGATACAGAAGCAACAGGAGCAGGATGCCCTTGGGAAAATAGCAAGCAAATAAAAATTCAGAGGTCACTGGACAAAAAAGAAAAAAAAATACAAGAGCTGCCGGTATCAGTAAAACTGCTCAAAATTTTATTAAGTATTTATCTGGCTGGTATACCCCACATCTATCAGCTAGTTATTGTTGCATAACAAACCGTGCAACAGCTCAGTAACTAAAGATGAAGATTGATATACTTCTCCATAGAGGGCTGAATAATGACTAATTTTTTGCTTTATAGGATAGATAATCTTAATTTATCTGGTCTACAAATTGTAGAATGAAAGAAGTCATAGTAAAAAGGAAAAAAAAAAACTTTCACCCAAGCCATGAGTTTGTGTGAGACATCAGGACTGTCCATGATGACCATACTGACCATTCCTGCCATTTTCAGCCATCTGCTATTAAACAAATGGTCATTTCACGCAGAGTTCTTTCTTCCCTTGTTTAAGCCATACTATACTCCTGAGAGCATGTTCAGCTGTTGCATTCTCGATTTATAATGGTACTGTCCAATCACAAACATGTGACCCTTCACTTTTGGATACTGATTACAGGTAATGCAGTTCTACCTGAGTACACTGAATGATGGAACTTAAGCCTCTAAACACTGTAAAAATATGGGTTTGGCTAACACTGCTAGAGCTTGAATGTCTATACTCCTAAAAAAATTCACCTTCAAACTTAATTCCTAGTACAATAGTTTTAAGAGGTTTTAGGACATGAATAAGACATGAGGTTTCCACCCTAATAAATTGGATTAGTGTCCTTAAAAGGGGGGTTGAGGAGAAAGCTCATCCTTCCATTCCTTCCACCCATTATGTGATGCAAGGTTACAACATTTGCCTTCTTTATGATGTGAAGATCCAGTAACCAGGCACAATCTTTGGAAGAGTGAGCAGCTGTCACCAGGCAGCATATCTGCCAGCCTTTTGAGTTTGGATTCCCAGCCTCTAGAAGTAGAAGGAAGAAATATCTGTTGTTTAATCATCCAGTCTATTTTTTTTATAGCAGCAGGAACAAACTGAGACTGCTTTGTTCCTATAAAATTTAAATTACAAAAACAGGCAACTTGGCCAGATTAGGCCAATGGTCCACATTTTGTTAGTGCTTAACATAAATCAATAGCTGATTACTGCTGAAAACCATGGATTGACTAATTTGAGGCTGCTTGTGTGTCTTTCATCATCTTATAGCTCAGCAGAGGGTTGGAATTCTCCAGAATGGTGAGTTAATCAAATTTGCATTGCTGATGCAAAATACTTTTTTTTTTTTTTTTTTGTCTTTTTGAGACAGGGTCTCGCTATGCAGTTGAGGCTAGCCTTGAGCTCACTTTTGTAGCTCAGGCTGGTCTCGAACTCGCACCAATCCTCCTGCCTCAGCCTCCTGAGTGCTGGGATTACAGCATGCGCCTGTAATCTCACAGCTTCAACCACAATTGCTTCAAGGTCTATGGCAAAGCAGGATCAGGGCAGAAGGGATTGGCGGGGGAATCTCTGATCTCATGGTGTCATGAGAAAGAGAAGTGCCTGGAAGAAAATATACACTTCAGGTATGTGCCCTTCAGTGAACTACTTCCTCTAATGAAGTTCCATCTCCCAAAGTCTCCATTGACTCCCTGTAGCCCTCCTTATAGCCATCATTTGGTTAATCCATTCATGAGTTCAGAGCCCACATTATCTATTTACCACCATGTCAAAAACCTGCTTATAGATACTACTGCCATAGGGACCAAGCAGAGAGGCTTTGGGGAGACATTAAGATTTAAACCATGACAGATGGCCTCGCCAGTCACCTCACAGGAGCAGGACTGATTGCTGGGTAGAGACAGCATGGCTCAGTCAAAGGTGAGCATGAACCTGTTTCTACTTGCTATGAAGGTAAATATACACCTCCGCCCTATAGAAATTTCGAGGAAAATGTACAAGCCTGTTTATGTTTTTATGTTTTTATTTATAATAGACTCCATCACAAAACAACAAAGTATCTAGCAGAAATGACACAGTAATACACTAAAATATCATGTGACAGTAAAAATTAACAAAGTATTGGTACACATGATATTATGAATGAATTTTAAAATCATTGCAAAGGGTGAAACAGCCTTACATGAAATAGTACATATTAATGATGTTATAGACCAGAATAAACATAATCTGTAATGAAAGAAATTGGAACGCTCTGGCAATGAAGTAGAACAAGAGAGAATTTTCTGAAAGGATAAATATGTTCTTTATTTGGATAGAACTGTGGAATACTTGGGAATATCCTTCTTTTAAAACTCATTGTAAAATCTCGGCAACTTTGCCCCAATGAAAAGAAAGTCATAGCAGCTAAGTTGCCTGAAGGTGGCTCTCATCACTCTGGCTTGGGCAATGTGATATGGCTCTGTGGATAATGTGGACAAGACTGACTGCAGCCTGCAATGAACCCTGCCCTGGAAAGAGTACAGTCTCCCTGTCCTCCCCCTCATGGGGCTCAGGCAGGCCTTCCCAGTCACCATACAGAGACAGCACAGAGAGGAAAGTGTCCAGGACTCTCAAAGATACTCTTTGGTCTGGAATGTGCACAACAGGGGACTTTGACAAAAGACAAGCCATACATCAGAGCTAGTGGCAGATAGAGAGAAAGGTGGAATGATTCCTCTTCAGAGTTGAAGCATGATCAAGAGCAAGGAGAGAGCTTGTTTGTCCTGACTAGGGTTTGCATCTCCCAGGGCAGAAACTGCTCCTCAAATTGCACAATTCTGTGTACCATTTGAATGCCACAAAACCCAGTATCATTTTATTCATTTTAGTACAGCTTCCTTTTTAAGCTTCTTTAAAGCATTGCTACTTCTCCTGCCTTTGCTGCTCATTTTAAAGAAAGAAATTAATTGATGCCATTAAGTGAGAAATCTTTGCCTCACTTGCCCCCATCAGCGCTTCTGCTTTCCATTCCTAAGACAGGCAGCAATGGTTCTCCTGTCCTAGACTAATCTTCCTTCTGTGCTGTCAGCACCAGCCCCAGTGGCGGATCTAGCGATTCGGAGCTGTGTGTGCTCCTTGCTTTCATGTGGACACATGCTCCTCTCAATCTCCAGCTACTTTACAACTTGCCCATTAGCTGTTCCTGATGTTAAGCTAGAAGCAGAGCTTCTGCCAGAAGACTAGCTCGGGATGCTTACTCAGACATTTGGTGGTAAGTTGTGTGGTATTCAGCTCCTAAATTTCTCCTTTCTATTCTGTAAAACTGTATAATAATAAATAGTTTGCAGTGGTATGGGGAAGATTAGAAAGAACTCATGAAGTGAATGCACCATGTTTCTATTAATATTATGATTATTACTGGATCTTTCCTAATTTGATTGTGCCATTTAACATTGCAGCTATTTCTACATATTGGAAACTCCAGAACAATTCCCACTTTCATGTTCTCCTGTTTCTCCAGGATCGCTACTTTTTGTCCTCTATCTAACCTCTTCTTTGCCCTGTTGATTCCATCTTGGTGTTCTTCAGGATCTCTTTCCTAACTACTAGGCATTTTCACTGCAGTCCACCTGCTTTTTTTTGGGGGGTGGTGTTGGGAGGCTTAAATAACCTACTTATAAACTACACCCCCAAAATCCCCAAACTTGAGCAGTTCCTGTGATATGTATATATATATATATATATATATATATATATATATATATATAGATAGATAGATAGATAGATATAGATAGATAGATAGATAGATAGATATAGATATAGATATAGATATATAGATATATGCACAAATGTCACCAGGATTATCTGTTGAGCATCTTTCTCAAGGAGTTACGGTTGATACTAATGCCTGCACAGTTTGCATCTTCAACCAGCACCTTCATCTACATGCTGAGAATATAATGGGTTCAATTGCTAAAGGCTCACACAGTTGTAGATCCCACCCAGCGCACAACAACATTAACATTTCAAAAGAAGCTGACAACCAAGATGCACACACGAAGCACTCAGATTTTTTTTTTTTTTTTTTTTGGAAGAATCTGAGAAAAATGAGGCACAGATCCTCAAAATGTAATTTCCCTCTCCAAATTAATTGAATTTTGGCTTCACATCTAACAGACAAGTTTCTGAGAAACAATTCATGCAGAGAGGCCCTTTTCCATTTAAAAAGTCTATTTAATTTTTAATTTTTTATTCTTTTTTTGTGGCTGGCTTAGCCCACCTTTGGGGTGGGCCTGACATGGCATGTGGTGCCGGGGATCAAACCTCGCACACCTCCCTAAGCTTGCCTAAGCAGGTACTGAGGTGTCTCATGGCCCAGCAAGTCCATTTTAAAATCTATTAATTATGGCTGATGGTATGACTTTTTATTTTTTAGTCATTCATCACCTATAAATCCAAAAATTCCAGTTTTGAGTATGATTGATAATCAAGAGACCAGACATATTCAATGAACAATGCATAGATGAGGACTTTTGTTACCGAGACAAAATACTCAACACACAAAGTTAAGGGAGGAAAGGTTCATTTAGGTGATAGTTTGTAGAGGTTTCAGTCCATAATTGACTGGTCCCAAGGCAGAGAGGCACATGGTTTAGATAGCGCAGTTCATGGTAGTGAAAGACAGTAAAAGCAATAAGAAAGAGCAAGAGAAGCCTCTTTCTATCCCTTGTACTGTATCCAGTCTGCTGGGATTAGGGTGCTGCCAACCCAATCAGTGGACTGATAGAACCATTACCCACCCTTGATCCAAGTACCCACAATCTCAGCACTGCATAGGAATTAATCAAATATTGTAGATGCAGTTACTTCCAAAATCCCTATGACCACATTAGGTTTTAGGGTACATCTATACATAAACCATAAACCATTATATGTGTGTGTGTGTGTGTATGTGTGTGTGTGTGTAGCTTCTTGATTTTACTACACAGTGTTTCTGGAAATACTGGGAAATTCAAGTAAGCCTCTGAGGATTTGATGAGGAGATTCCCAGGGAGAACTCCTTTTTGAGGGTTGTTGATTTATAAAATGAAAGCTGACATTTAAATACTAGAGAGAGTTGAATTGACGTTTTATGAGACAGAGAACAACCTCAAGTCTAATAGCAGGAACTGAGGTGCAGTCCAGGAATCAGGACCCAGAAAGAATTCTAGAGGCATATTAGCACTCAGAGAAGAGGCAGGAAAGGTTTGATTCTGAGCACCTGGGTTTTGTGAACACTTTAAGATTGTCTTGTGTGTAGTGGATAGTTAATTGAACTGAACTAGCATGTTTCTGGGTGTGTGAGGCCCACCTGAAGATTGTTGCCCATAGCATAAAAGGCAGAATGGGATAGGCTGTTGAGACACTGTTAGGGATGCTACTTGCAGAAGCTGCTGGAGCTGTTGGAAGCCATTGGTTCTCCTGGTCTGTTCTGCTGGGTGACCTTGTCATGATGGCTTTCCTGAAGAACTTGGCTGTTCTTGTTTGAGAAGGAGCTTGGGACCTTGCTGTTGCTGAGAATGGCTGTGGTTCATTTTGGGGGAGCACTGGTTCTTACCATGAACATTACTTCCTAGCTCTGGAGGGGAAGATGGTACACTGTTCAGCCCCATGGAGAAGCTTGTCATGTTGGCTTTTCTGATGGATACTTAGCTTCCCTCATTACTGGAGGAACTTCGAACCTCGCTTTGCTGAGGATGGCTATCATACCTTTGGTGGAGCTCTGGTGCTTGCCTTGAGCATTGCTTCCTGGCTCCAGTTTGGATACCTCACCGTACTAGCACAGATCCTTCATCCTGCTAGCATAACTTTCTAGACTCCACCACTGATGTTTAGGCCTTTACAGTGCAGATACATGAAGCAGCCTTGTATGAGACTTTGTCATGGTCTCTAGACCTCCCCTTGAACTAATTCGAGGCATTGTTATGAGCTCTAGATCATCAGCTGGGCTCACGCAGGACATAAAGGCTCAAGTCAACAGTTTCCAACATTGCCAGTTTTGCCAATAACCCACTACTATTATGGAATATTGCTTTATGTATACAGCTCCTTTCTCTTAGTGCAATGATAAGTATTTGTACCAATAGTGTTTAGAAAAGTTATTATGTTTCCATCTTGTACTTGGAACAACTATGAAGACAATGATGTGCATTGTAGTAATTATTGTGACCGTCCTACTAATGTGGTGTGAAACTGTCTCATTGTCATTTCTTATTAAAAATAATTTAAAAACTAGGATTAGAGGTCCAGTTTCACCCAGCTATTACCCTTCTTGATATTTTCTTAGAAGAATTAAAAATATTGTACTACAGAAATATATGTGCAGCTGTGTTTATAGGAGCACAATTTACAGTAGCTAGGTCATGGAAACAACACAAATGCCCATCCACCAAAGAATGAATAAAAAAGATGTGAGATTTTTATAAAATGGAGTATTACTCAGCTATAAAGAAATGTAAACTTGAAGCTTTTATAGCTAAATGAATGCAGCTAGAAATCATACCCATAAGTGAAATAAATCAGAACTGCATGTGTAAACATCAAAAAAAAAAAAAAAATCCAGACCTTCAGTAGGATTCTTTCATCTTTAGTGTGCAGATTTCCTGTACTCCTTGTATACAATTCTTTGGATGATTACTTATAAACTAATACTATAAAATGTGTCCTGTATTTTGTTGTTTCTCTTTCAAAAGAAAAAAATATCCCAAACTGTGACACTGTCTGTCAAAACTGGTTCTAATGATTTAAGGTAGAGTTGAATGGCCCCATGTCTTAGAAAAACAGAGAAGACAAACTGCTTCCTGGCAATTTTTAGAACCCTGATATTTAACAACTTTTCCAAGAACAAAATTAACAATGTAAGTAAAATAGCATATACAATGTGATAGATATAAAAATAAATATGAATTGCTTCCTCTGTTCTTTACAACACTACCTTCAACAATTACATGTTGGCTAATGCTGGGAAAAACAAGGCTAGAATCACAAAGTAATAAAGATGTGTGGCTGGATCCTGAATGACTCCTGTTGGCCTTAAGGTAAAAATTTATCTGTATGATGTAGTTTTCAAATTAGGTGAAAGAGAAAGAGGAGAATAGAACTATAGTATTTCTTTATTTTAAAATTGAGAATATGGCTTAGTGGTAA
Organism: Myocastor coypus; assembly: GCA_004027025.1. Lineage (NCBI taxonomy): Eukaryota > Metazoa > Chordata > Mammalia > Rodentia > Myocastoridae > Myocastor > Myocastor coypus. Next base: position 24,871 of record PVJA010004474.1, on the reverse strand, counting down.
ATTGTGAGATCAATATGCTTATGTTCCTAGCTTCAGTTCCTGATACACTGCAAACCCTGTGTCTTTTTTCCTGAACACGTATATGCACCCTTTCATGTGCACACACATGCATGTGCCCAAACAGTGATGACATACAATAATATTGCTGCTAGGCCTCTTGAATAGCTTTCATAAAAAGAAAAGATATCAAAGAACTTATCAACTTTACTTTGGAGAGAAATAAGTCTTAGTAAAAGACAAGAAAATGTCAGTTCCAATTATTTCTTGTGATTAAAAAGTAAGACATTATGGAGGCTGGGGAGATAGCTCTGTGGTATAAGTGCCTGCCTGGCAAGTACAAGGTCGTGAGTTCGAACCCTGGTCTCGCCAAAAAAAAAAAAAATAATAAAAAATAAAATAAAATAAAATATGTATATATATATATATATATATATATATATATATATATATATATATATATAAAACCAATTCTGTCTGAAGGTTATTTTTAATGTACTTCTAATGGATTTTCTGCTTCCTAATATATAATTATAAGCTGCTTCCTTAGGGTAGACTAAGTACTATAGATTATTAGAACATTATTAAATCTTCCCTAAGAAGGTTGTTTTATAAAGAACAAAGGAAGGAGTTCATATTTATTTTATGCTTACAACATTGTATCCACTATTTTATAGACTTTACTAATTTTGTTTTCTTTCAGATCACTCTTCTATTGGAAGTTATGAAATGCTTTTTAAATTTATGCTACTTCACAAATAAAAGAATTATCTGTTAAAAAATGTATTTTCTCAGCAAATGCTAGCTTTTTGGTTGATTATGTGAGTATACCCTTCATGTGCTGCAAAGATATACTAGTAAAATAAATATTGAAAGTACTCATTAAAAGTATTGAAAGCTTGATTTCTTTCTCAGGATGCTCACATACAGTCCAGCATTAATTATTATGGAAATAAAGATATTGCAGGGGGAAAGTAATAGGTAACATAAAGGAAGGTTCATTTTTTTTTTTTTTTAGCTAGGAGCACTAAAATGGATTTTTTGGGAAGAAAAACCTTAAATTGGTATTTAAAGAATGAGTTAAACTTGGACATGAAACACAGATCATTCTTTTCTTTTCTTTTCTTTTTTTTTTTTTTTTTTGTCTTTTTGTGGCAGGTTCTCACTATGCAGTTGAGGCTGGTGTTGAGCTCACTTTTGTAGTCCAGTCTGGTCTCGAACTCGCACCGATCCTCCTGCCTCAGCCTCCCAAGTGCTGGGATTACAGGCGTGAGCCACCACGCCCGGCTAAACACAGATCATTCTAACCAAGAGAACATACATGTGTATGTTATCTTATTCTGTACATAAATCTCATATCTTTGCCCATTGAAAGAGGTTGTAAGCAATGCCAACCTCATTGTCATAAGCACATCTAATGTCCAGATCTTGGATCCATGTCTTATGAGGACCTTCTACTTAGTTCATAGGTGGCCATTCTCTCTCTATTAACTTATTTGTGGAAGAAAAAAGGATGCTCTTATTTTTTTTTAATAATTTCACTAGGGCTGGTGATATGGCTCAGTGGACTAAGTGCCTGCTTTGGCAAGCAAAGGGACTAGGGTTTGAGCCCTGGTCCTACATACTGTGCAGGCTCTGCCCCTGGGGCCCACTGACCCAGTGACTGAGTCTGGGCTTGGTGGTGCACCCCTGGAATCCCAGCACTGGGGAAGCTGAAAACAGGAGGATCACTATGTGTCTGAGCTGCATAGTAAGACCCTGTACCAAATACATAAAATAGAAAAAAAAAAAAATGAGACTAAACCCATTCATGAACTTCCACCTTCTTTTACCAAATTAGAAGGGTATAATGATGATTTTAGAGGTGGAGACAGTGTAGGAATATTGACCCAAAATTCAGCTTGTGCAAAATAGGAAAGAACTTAAAGACAAATATAATCAATCTCTTATCACAACTGTTAGTTACATTTGATTATTAGCAAGAATGCCCTTTTTACTTAAAGGCTATTCCAAAATAGTTGTACTATAGTGTTCAACTTCAACCATGGAAGATAAAAGAGGCAGGTTATCTCTGGCATGTAGATAATGCTCATTGTCTAAGGGTTAGACAATGCCCTGGTATTGATGGAGCCCTGAGAGAGAATCATGAGGTGTTTCTAGGTCCTAAGATTCCCTTGATTACTGCTCATTGCTCTATTTTGAATCTCCATAATCCCCAAATATTCCTTTATTCAAAGTAAAAACTCTAAATGAGTGCCAGCAACATGAGAGCCAAGACTGCAACGCAGAATGTAGAAAATTTTTTCTTAACTCTGATGTTTTGGGAATGCTGTTTCATTTTTTTCCCTTTCAGCTAGAAAAACTGACATTTGGCTTGATGTTGGCTTCCTAGTCATAAGGATTTATAATAATGCTCATATACTTTCCAAATATTCAAAATGAGCCTATTTGTGAAACTCTATCACCAAACATCAGTCTTCAAATGGTGTACCTGCATTCCGTATATTATTAAAGAAATACTTCTTAAATTTCCATGTTATATTCTTCTCACCAGTAGTGTTTAAAGGCTTAGATTAATAAAATTAAATAAATTGAGCAGTGATAGAGATGAGAGTTCTAAAAGTAGAAAAAGAATATGTTCTTTCTAATAACAAAAGCAAGTCTGCTTCCACATGTCTTTGAATTTATTCCCCTTGTATGTGTGGCTGGCTCAGCTCATGCTGGGGCTGAGGCTGGTGTGGGATATCGTGCCAGAGATCAAAACTTTGTCCCTGTGCTTTGCCTAAATTTGCCTAAGCAGATGCTTCAGACCACCGAGCCATCTTGTCAGTGATCTGACAAGATCACTCATTTTTAAGAATTTATTCTGATTTTTAGGAATCTTTTAAATTGAAAAGATATTGATATGGTTCAGGGCTTGTAAGATTTTATTTTCTGGCATGTTTTGCTGACTTATTAATGTCTGCTATTATATGTATATGAAACAGTACAAAGTCAGTACAAACTCCAAATGTTTAAATTCTTTTAGAGAGAAGCCACTTAATTTGCACAGGTTTTAGCCACAGTGAGTTTGATATCTGACGGGTGTCATTTTTCCTAAGTGTATGATCACTCAGCAACAGTACAGCCCCTCGCGCCCATGACGGTCCAACTGGTCAGCCCCTACTCTCCAAGCCTGCTCTATGAATCACAGATGCACATCCTCAGGAGCCCGGCAGGACATGGTTGCTCACTGGTAGCAGTAACTAAAAAATTCTCTGCTTCACATTAATCTGCATGGGACAGCATACATGTGACATATACATATAAAGTTGTTCTTTTAACCTTAGAGTGACAACAGAAGATTAGACTTAATCTAGTGTATCTTTCAATGGGAACAAAAAGAAAATCAATATACAGCAATACCTTTTGTGTTCTTAGGTGGAAGTTTTTTTCTACTTAAAATGTCTGTTAATAGACTTTCTCTCCTTAAATTTTGTTGTTTAGGTAGCACTATCTTTCCCAACATGGTAGTGGTACAATATCTCATACCTAGCTTTGAAATTTACATGCAGTGATTTCTTTTCAGTATCATATTGACCACTGAAGTCAGCTCTATTTGATAATGGAGGGGAACCACCAAGGGCATAAACATTAGGAGGAATTAAGCGGATTTTGCAGGTTGAAGACCACATTTATCTGCAAGGGAAAGACAGATTTTCAGATCTTTATTCTGTCTTTCAGTGATACCTAACAATTCTAGATGCACCTGATTAAATATTCCTCAGTATACATTTTGATCAGTCTAACTGTATTTCATAAGAATTATGGTAATTGCTTACTGTATGGTGAACTTTAAATTTCCTAAAAGAGTAGATATTGAGAGTTTGCATTGCATAAATGCAGGTCCGAACAGAAGCTGTGTAAGATGAGGATATATTAAATTGCTTGACTGTAGGAATCATTATAGAAAGTGTACTCAAGTAGAGTACATTGTAGAGTATACCTTGAATATAAGCATCTTAAAACTTGTCACCCATGGATGGCTCAGCAAAGATGGAGGGAGCAGAGAATATGTCTCAGAAACTCTCAGTTTAGTAACAAGAAGCATAGGGACTTCAAGGTCCTCTCCCTGCTGCAGCAGTACCAAACAATGATGGGATTTGCTTTTACCCAGATTTCCTTCCACTTCAAACATCATTTTGAGATATTATTTTGTACATAAGCACATATATATTTAGGTGTTTCACACGGTTAGTAATATATATGTGGTTATGCAACTTGTTTTGTCATTTGACAGTATATCTTGGAGGTTTTTCCACTTCCAAAGAACAATATACTTCCTTATTTCTTTTTAATGCCTATTTAATATTGCCCACTATGAACACACCATTATTGTATGTCCTATTTCTGATATTTTGCCATTATAGATGACATTAAAAAGAGTAAACACACATGTACACTCTATATACCCCTTCACATGTGCACACATATTCCTGCAAAACATACTTTTGATTGTGGTATTGTTAATTGAAATTATGGGTAAAATTCACTTGAGAGTTTCACTGGTGGTGGCTGAGGGGCTGGATTGGTATTGATTGGACACGTGAGAAAAACTGGATGACCTCAAGTTTAGCCACAGAACAAGGCAGCTACCAACCCTGGACTGGAAGGAAATGGGGAGAAGGTAGTGTGTTGTTGGAATACAAAGGAAGAGATCAGCATGGAGCTATCACAATAAAGAGATGGAAGAGTGATTCAGGGGACAAGACCACCAGCCAGACATTTCCCTACTCAAGGGAGATAGGACAGAAAGATCTTCTCTGAATCTCTCCAGCTGCCACTTTTTTGTCACCAGAGAATCGCCCCACCTACCCATCCACACATCACCCATCACAAGCTGACCCATGCTAAAATGTATTTGTCTTAGTCCAGCTTTAATTGCCTGCAGAAGAAAATAAAGAAACAAAAATGGTTTAGGGTAAGGCAATGAACATACTGAAAGACATACCCAAATTCAGAAGGATAAATTTTTAAAAGTTGAGCTCGCACTTTCACAGTTGTACTCACAGTTGGCCTAGGCTACACTCCGCTGGAAAACATAGGCATTGCTGCCCTCTGATCCAGCGAGGGAGCACGAAGTCCCCTTAGCTGACCTGCAAGCCGGTCAGCACAAGGGTTCTCATCTGGGGAAGGAGCGGGGATTAAGACAAAGACAGGGCAAGAGACATGAGAAATGGAGACAAGACAGGATTCTGATCAAGTCTCGTTTATTGAAGAAGTGAACGGGGTTTAAGTAAAGGTAGCAGGGGAAACGGAATCTGCATCATCGGTTACCTTGCAACCAGGGGAGGTCTTAAGACCCAAGGAATGCTCTTGTTTCAGCATTACAATAGAGAGGCTCTCACAAGGTGGCTCCCCACACTTAGCCATAGCATTCCCCTCATAGTCAGGATTGACAGACTCAAGGATGCTCCTGGCTAGGTTTAGAAAGTGTTCTTGATGACTTTGTTAGTATAACATGCTTCCTGTACAATACTGGAGGAAATTTAAAAGCAATTAATACGGAGTAAGGAAACACATCTAGCTTTTATACTCTTATTTTTTACCTAGTATGTTTTAAATAGTTTTAGTGAGATATCTCATAAAATAAAATTTATCTATGTATCATTCAGTGAGTTTTAGTATAGCTACACATATATGAAACTATGATCATTGTCAATTTCAGGGCATTTTCATGATTTCAAAAAAGAAACTCAGAAGAGCTGAACTGAGATCTAATTGTCATAAACAAATGTCAAATGTGCTAAATTTTGGCATATATATAAATGTCTGGAAGCAATCAGTACAATCAAGATAGCTGACTTACCTTTCACCCTCAAAGTCTTCTTGTATGCCTTGTTTGCTTCTGTTCTTCCAAAAAATAATGACAACTATCATCTCATGCTGCTTGCAGTCTAATACTTTTGAAGCATCTAACCAGACTCAACTACAGAAAGATTCAATCAGGATGCTTTGGACCCTTCAGTGTCTCATAATATAATCATTTTACCCTTTGTAATAACAAGCTCAAGAAAGATAAACCCTAGGCTTTTATAGGACAATGGATGCAACTAAAGACCATAATCATGAATAAAATAAACCATACCCACAGATTTGAATATCATATTGTCTCCATAATGTAAGAACCTGGAAGAGTAAATAAAATCTGCAAAGTAGAATAGAAACTGGAAGTAAAGAATTTGTTAAAAGGGAAAGAATAATTGAGGTAGAGGGAAAAAAAGAAAAAGAAAAGAAACATGTATATATGTTGAATAGTTTGATCATTGTACTGTTGTTTCTGTTAGTCTATTGAAAGAATCAGTTCATGCTTAAATTTTTCCCTCTTCTTTTAAAAAAAGTTTTACATGTTTACTTCTGATAATCTGAACAACTAGAAGACACCAATATGAATATAGCATCATTTGCTGAATTTCTATCATTTTGTTCAGTGAAATTCTGTAGTTTTTAATTTTTTTACTATTTTAAAATTCTCCTTAAAAATATAAAAACACAAAAATAAATTGAAAGATGTTTTGTTAAAAACTAAGGGTAAATGCTCCAATAACTACCCAGTTTGGGACAAAACAAATAATAACATCCTTTATGTCATCTCTTTCTCAGGGTACTCAGACTCATGTATGTGAACTTATTACTTATAAGCCAAACTTTGTATCTCTACTGATTTATTTACATTTTAACTCATGTCTTTTGCATTCATCGGAATGATTCTTTGAAAGAGAATATTTTTATGCATGTCTGTGCATGTTGAGAAGAGCTCAGTTAGGTGTTGTCAGATGTTTACTCTAGTTTTCTGAAGCCTCCCAAAAAACCCACTATTTTTAAAACCTTCCAGAACATATTTGTTGAGAAACATCATGGCTGAATAAACTTTCTTCTTTGGGATAGCAGATGTTATTTTGTTTAGCAAGAATAATGTAAACAACTAAATATTTTTCATGGAATGTCTCATACAGATGACATCTTATTAGTCTTAATAATGCTCACATTTTATTTTTATCTGAGTGTGATACCTAACACATCTTTTGCTCAAATAGTATAACTTGGTAGGTTAAAAAAAAAAAGGAGCATATGAAAGATCTCCATCAAACCTGGAGTTCTTTGTTATGTTTCATTGATTTCCCAACTTGATGGTTTGGAAGAAAGAGCTACCACTTGAATTTGGAAAGTATACAGATTCTGGAAGGATAACTACTCTGCCTCCTACAAGCTGTCTAACACTGGGTGAATTGACCTGCATCTCTGAGGAGGATTTTTCTTTATTTATTATTTTTATTCTTGTTTCAGAACCTTTGTCTGTTTATTTACTCATTTTTATGGCCGGCTCAGCCCACCCGAAGGTCAGGGCTGGTGCAGCATGTGGTGCCGGGGATCGAACCGCAGTCCCTGAAGCTGCCCAAGCTTCCCCAAGCAGGGGCTTTAGACCACTGAGCCATCCCGCCGGGCCCGGATTTTTCTTTAAAACACAAGTAATATGAATTAGTAAGCTTTTGTGTCATTGTGACATAGTATCCAAACCCTACAACTTGAAAGATTACAGGCTCAGTTTGGCTCACAGTATCAGGGAATTTTGTCCATGCTTAGTTGACTCCAAGCCAGAAATATCATGGTGGATGGGCACTGTGGAGGACAAGTGCTTCACACATGAGATCCAGGAAGCTGAACAGGAAATAGTGCTAGAGAGATGGGTGACTCAAACGAGTTGTGTTTTACTAATAACCTAGATGACCCCAGAGCTAGTGAGGCGTATACTACAATGTAAATGTCACTTGATAGCATCTAGTGTGCTGGGTTATTATGAAATAAAAGGAGAATAACGCATATACAGCATAACAATGTTTGCACCATAGGAAGTGCTATATCATATTGTGTTTTAAAATAATGCAAAATGATGTTATGTTAAAAAAAATAAGGCAAGGGCTGGGGAGATAGCTCAGTGGTCTATATGGCTTCCTGGCAAGTGCAAGGACCCAGGCTAGATCTCCAATACCACATGCTGTGCCAGCCACCAAAATCAGGTGTGACGGTGCATACCTGTAATTCCAGTGAGGAAGAGGCTGCGACTGGAGGATCACTATGAGTCCAAGCAGGTACAGTGAGACACTATACCAATAAATAAATACAAAAGATTTTTGAAAAGGTAAGACATAGATTGGAATTTGAATTTTAACTTTACATATAGTATAATTTTGTTTATATATGATCATATAAGTTACATTTCTTGCTCAGTTTCTTTTTTTCATCAATTTAGGAAAAATGATAGCTATAAAATGTTAGGCAGTGGAAACTGAAAATAGCAAATACTGTTGTGGCAGAACATTACCCAAGAATGTTGACTGAATAAAAAGGAAGCATGTATTTACTGTTCTATCACATTCTTTCGAATATGTGTTACTCAGGTAAATGTGGTCAGAACCCTTAGATTTAAGTACATCTACTTTCCTTTGTATTCCTTACCTCAGTTTATATATTTAAAAGGTCTTTTGTAATTGTCTGTTGAAACTAAGAAAAAATATCCTCCTAATTCTATTGTGAGTCTATGCTTCGTGATTCCCAGAATCTTTGAACCCCATATGGTTCTATATGAGTAGCTAAAAGAGAAGAGGGACTGTGTTTATAATCATAAGTGTATGTATGTTCTTAGTGAGCTTTATAATGACTGTGCTTTGAAAATTATCTCTTAATTCCTGAAAACAAGTGTGGGTAAAATGCACTGATTCCAGAAACCTGAAGTACCCACCTCTATGTATATTGTCTTCCTTGGCTCATGATTGCAATTATATCTCCCAGATTCTCTTTTACCAGATTAAGTCATGTGATTAATTCTGGCCAATGGCATGTGGATAGAGACAATGAATGCCACTGCTAGTACTGATCCATAATGCGCTGGTACTCCTGATATCAGGCTATCGCAGCTTTTGCACCTATTGAGCTGAAGAAGCAGATCTGAAGGGAGCATGCATGACAGAGGTAAGTAACAAGTTAGATGTATGATATGTTTTAAATAATACCTGTCACCTTCTAATAGCTTAGGAAAGACCCTAAACAAGTATATAACTAGATAAAATTATGAAGAAGGCAATTGTTTTCTTGAATTCCTTTTTTTGTAGACTTTTAAAAATATATTCCTTCCTTTGATGTTGATAAATTCATCAATTGAATAATTCACATATATACAACATTATCATGAATTCTATATTCATTATAGATATTATGTCACTTTTCCTCCATGTCAACTAGATATGGCATTATGCGTACAATTGAAAGAAATACAAAGAGATTAACTTGTAGATCGCTGGTAGATAGAAGAGACAAGAGTTGGACACAAAGTGTTCATACTTACTTCATTTGGCTTCCCAATGCACTACAGATATCCTATTTCCTCTTTTTCCCCCTTACATGATTTTGGAATGGTTGAAGCAATGACATTGGCTTTCTTTGAATGCACAAGATTAGGAAAGTGAATGTTAGCTAGAAATAAGTGTCCATGGATAGTAGAGTTAGCATGAGCAAATGCATAAACATAGGAATGTTCCAGGTTAGAAAAGTAGCAAGTTGGCTAACTTTAAGGTGATTCCAATTTGCTTCGGGTATAGCACAAATAGATGAAGGTGAGAGCCAAGCAAGGAAAAAGCAGAGCTCATGGGTGACTGACCCTTTGAGTTTAAGTAATCTGGAGTCATACTGGAGTCTATCAAAGGAAGAGTGATCCTCAGATGAGAGTATTTAAACAAAGAAGAAAAAGAACCATGGATAGAAGAAAATTTTGAGAGAAACTCTAAAGATGAAACTTTTGAACTAGATGGACCAAGAAAACAATGGAAATATTTCATAAGTTTTGGAGCAATGAGAAGAACAGTTGTAAAGTGTTGACCTGATGTCCTTTAGGAACCATTTGGGCACTAGGGTGAAGTTAATGGAGCTGATCCATGAGCTAGCTGTAGAAGGCCATGAGGTATGGGAAGTGGCCATTTTTCTCTGGAGAGTTACTTAAAGGATCAGTGAAGCAGCATGGTAAAAAGTAGATATATAGAGAAGAAAAAGGATAAGTTTCCATCCGTAAGGATAAAAAAAAATAAATTAAAATTTAATATAGGGGAGAGGGATAGAAAAATATTGATGGACGAGGAGTGAGCGTGAGGGTTAAAGACGAAGAATTCTGATTATAGGAATTCCTTTGGTGGAGACGGTACAAGTAAATGGATCTGAAGTAAGATGCATTTGAACTTAATAAATTTGGACATGACGGGGCCAGGAAGGATGGCTCAGTGGTCTAAAGCTCCTTCTTGGGGAAGCTTGGGCGGCTTTAAGGACTGCGGTTCGATCCCCGGCACCACAAGTTGCGCCAGCCCTTCCCTCAGTGAATAAACAAACAAAGGTTCTAAAACAAGAAAAAAATAATAAATAAAAAAAAATTGGACATGACATCATTATCAAAGAAGGGGCAATGAATGGGAGCCCAACAGAGTAGGAAGTTTTGGCACTGGCTGTGCAAAGAATGGCTAAGAAAATTGTATTATATTTTAATCTATCAATCATCAATTATTTATGGAGCATCTAGTATATGCCCAATAGTACATATTCGATTCTGTTTCAGCTTTCCAAAGTGCTGGTAGTTGTTTCCAACTTGGCAATATCAGCAAAGATTATAAAACATGCTCCCCACTCCATCATAAGAGACACTAATAAAAAGGATAAATCATTTTGAGTTTATGCACCAGTGGCTTTCTCTTTCCAGTTTAAGACCAAAGCGCTGACAACTCCATTTGTACATTTCTAAGCCAACAGTTTTTAGAGTGCTGGGGTATGAGTTCATCTACTTAGTTTTTTCACCATAACTTGCAGGGAATCTTGCATGATTTCATAACATATTGCTGTCTCATCATAGTAAATGTATGATCAACTTAGGAGTATAAAGTGATATACGAAATAGCATTTTGACTTGAAGACCAAAGAATATGTATCAATATAATTTAATTGAAGTGTAGCAATGAAAGAAAAATGGAAGTATAGAATAGGAGTTGAAGAGGACAAACATATCAAGATAGAATAAACAAACTTAGAGAAATGGTTAAATTACTACTATTTAACGATATAACTAGGACACTATCCACCTGCACTGTTCTTTGTGTTGCAGCTTGATTCCTTATTGAGAAATCTGTCACTTTCTTTGTCTTCTAAAAATGTTAGTACTTGAAGCATAGGACAGGCCAGAAACACTGCAAGTTAGTGCCTGTAAAAGGGTTCCTCAACCACTATTGGGTAGGAATCAACATTAAATATTCCATTTTCATCATTCCCAATTGAGACTATTGAAAGACATGCCCATGAGCACCACTCTTGCCCAATTATAACACATTCATTAGCAGACATCAGATGTCTTACTTTATTTTGTAATTATTTTGATGTTCATTTTCTTAAAACAATCATTTGTATTTAAATTTTTATCATAGGAGTGCAGTTGAACTCAGTATAGAGTGAAACCAAATTTGTCTATAGAAAAAGAAAAAATAGAAACTACACACATGTACTATATCTTTTCCATAAACCATATCCATTTAAACTAACTCTACCCAGCTCCCCAAGGTAGAGCCCTAAAATTATATTTGACAGTCCCCCATTTCCTTGTACTTTATGCTCAAATTGTTAGCAAGTTCTATAAATTTGTCTTGGAAATCTCTGTCCAACCTATTTCTCTCCATCTTTGTTGGCATAACTCTTGGACAGGCTACCTCACCTCAACTTGGACTTATACATGAGCCTCCTAACTACCCTTTTGTATCTTCCTTCAATACATTCTCCAATGAGCAACCCAAGAGAACTGCTCAAAACCAAGGCTAAGTATTTGCATCTCACACTTTGCTTTAAAACGCATTGGTGGCTTTCCAGCTCTTCTACGTCATGGTCAATATTCCTTAAGGCAACCTGAAGGATTTTACATGGTATAGACTTCTTTCACTACCCATGTTTCCAAATTTACCTTAAAATGCATTCCATTTTGTTTTCAATAGTTTACCCATTCAGCCCTTCATACCTTAAATTTCTCTAAATTTCTTGCTTTCTTGCTGTTTCCCCATCACTTGACACCTGGTTTACTGAATATCCATTCCTCTTCTGGTCTCAATTTTTCCATAATCTGTGCTTTAAAAGTTTGTATCTGTTAATGGGACAACATATTGTTGAACCTGTAAGCATTTTTCTGGGAAAGAACTCAAAGATTTGAAACCATCTTCAGATGCTACTCAGAATCAGCACGCCCTGATTGCCATCATCTCTGTAAGGTAGATGAAGGACCCAAGGAAACCTACTGATAGAGAAATGAGGCCCTGGTGGGTACATGTGGAAGAATGAAGGGTTGAAAGCACTGAGGAGACCAGTAAAAAAGTATCAATTAGGAAAACTGCTAATAAACATGAGAATGAACCCCCAAGACTTGATAAATAAATAAAAATAAAGTTCTATTTTTCACCAAGTTCTAGCCTCTGTACAGTATTATGCTTATCTGACAGTGATATTTACATAGAACTACCCTATGCCTTTCTATCCTTGATATTAAGGCACCTAAATTTTATAACCCTAGGGCTACAGCTGGCACAGCATGTAGTGCTGAGGATTGAAATGCGGTCCCTGTGAACTTGAAGAAGCTTGCCTCAGCAGGTGCTTTAGACTGCTGAACTATCTCATCAGCCTGAATGAATGAATCTTAATGTTTTTCTTTAAGACAGCAATGGAAAAAAGTTGTATAAGAAAGGCTAAGAGTGTTAATGAAGTGAGTGTGGATCTGAAATGAAATAAGCTTCTTAGAATATTCAAAAGATAATAGATAAAGAGATTCTTTTGTGAGGCTTGGAAGAAATTAATTTGCATTTCTAGGGAAAATAACAATAGGCTGTCCTATTTGGTAAGTGTTATGGTTTGTGTATAGGTGTCCCCAAAGCCTCATGGGGCAGGGTGTCTGGAATTTGTAATTGATTATTGTGGAAATGGATGCTGTCTCTCCCCTGAGGCAGGTGATTTTCATTTCAATGTAAGGTAGGAAGAGTAGTTAGTTGCTTGAGCTGCTGCTAGCTCTCTCCCTGCTCTCTTGCTCTTGCCTGCTACCGTGGAAGGTTGCCCTCTCCCATGTGCCATGCCTCTGCCTTGGAGCCAGCTGAATATCGACTGAAACCCCCAGTAATGTAGCATGGAGATAGAAAATAGAGGAAGGATGTGATTAATAGTGAAGAATATGAAGATAAAAGCAGATGATAATAAAACTGAAGGAAAAATATTGAGTAGGTCCTCAATACTATTGTAAATACAGACCTAAGGTCTATAACAGTGAGGATTTGAAGAAGATAATTAAAAAAGATGAAGTCATTAATTTTACATAATGAACATGTTATTCAATTGAGACAGGTCACTGAGAGAGTGAACTCCAATATAGTTCACTTAAAAATTTTTGTTGTGAGTAACAAACACACACATTAACTTTTAAAGTTGCCTTTAATGTATCACTCCAGAACTTACCAAGATAAAAAGCCAAATTAGTTGATTTCAACTTTTAAGAAGAATAGTTATTTCAAGAAGAATATTTAAGAAACTTTAACTCCTAACCTGGAGAAACAAAATCGTAACAAATCTGAAGTTTTCACAGCTCTACAGTAACATTATTCCTGCAAATAACAGCACTGGTGGGGGATTCTAACAGAAAAGGTGGCTCCACAGCTCACGGAGTAACTCCATCTGCTTTCTGGTAGCAAATGTCCAGATGGATTCCATTTTTGTTCTCCAGAAAGATGAGGCCAATCTGCATGATAAAACTGTGCCTCTGGTTTTACAAGATGAATTTTTGAAGGATTACAAATTTTTGTTTTCTGCCTATATTTCTTATGAAGAGAACTATAGTTTTACTTTTAACCACAAAAATTGGTCTCTGTAATCTTGAAAGAGAATAATGGCAGCGGTCAGGTTCTCTTGGAGAAAGCAAGGTCTAGCTGGAAAATGTCTCTCTTATTCCCCTTCAAAATCTTTCATTCAGTCTTGTGAAAGACTCTTGGACTTAAAATGCTTATCAAATTATTATGAATTAAATACTTCTGAGATTGAGCAGTCAAAGAAATGGCTTGAATTGGGATACTATGACTATGAGAAATTGCACATACAAAAACAAGTTTATTTTTTTCATATGTGTTTGTAGGTCTTATTCATTTTGTTGAAATGGTATAACTTTATAAAAAATGTCCAATATCAGGAAAATCTTATTATAAAAGTCTAATTTATATCTATTCCCAGATATGTGCACAACCTAGAGACATATCCACATAAACTCCTCTTAATTGGGTCCATGATACTTGCCTAGATATTGTGATTTTATGTATTTATATTGGTAAGATTTGAGAAAACTGAGCTCAGGAGGTATCTAAGGAAAACAGCATTTTTTTTCTTTCATTACAATAATGATCATTTTATGTTAAAACTTTTCTAATGTTTATTTATCATCTAGATTTTTAAAAATATACTATTCATAGTTTTGTACATATGAAGGGAAATAGCAGTTGTCCCAAATGTTTCTCTTCCCACTTTTTTGGAAGTAATGCTTTTATTATATGTGGGCATGTAACCATTGAGAAAACATTTATTTTCCCGGCTCCCTTGCAGCTAGATCTGCTCTCTTGTCAAAGTTCTAGTGGATATGAGCCAGAGTGGAACGTGCAAGTAGACTATATCTCCCTTTCAAAACTCCATCAAACAGTGATGAAAGTCTAGAATGACTGGGGCTCCAGTTGCCATGGAAGACTATAAAAAAATTTCAAAATGAAAGCCATGCTTCAGAGGACAGAAGGAAATCAGCAACTCGAGTCTCTTACATCAAGGAACAGCATTCTAACTTTGCATTGATACAGCAAATTTATTTAAATTTGAAAGTAGAATGAATTTATATTTTTATAGCTTTATTACTATGGCTCATATCATTTTTTCATATTTTTAAATTAAGTGGGTCCTAGTAAAAATGTTAATACTAGTAGTTTTAATTTCTGTATAAATACCACATGTTGACTGACATCACCATTGGAGTTCCATAGCTGATGCCTTTTCTAAGATCCAAATAGTGAAATGCATAAGTGCAAATTAAAGTTTTAGGAGTGATAACTGGGTAGATTCATTAAGTAGTCAAGACTTTATATATGAAGAGTAAAAGAAAATGAAGTTTTGTGCATGGTATTTTATCCCTCAAGACTTCTTTTTCACACTTCTCAACATTCAATCTAATAAAACTGATGTTAAATAACTCACTAGCAAAACAATTCTGACTTCCAGTTTTCAGAACTTATGATTTTTATTTCTTGATGTAGTAAGAGAAAAATTGCTTTTTCTGAGAATGAGATATGAGGAAGGTGTCAGGGAATGAACGTGCATGTTTCAACACAGGAGAAGTTTTAGCATAATGACTGTAGGAAGACCATACACAAATGCCCAGTTACCTCACCCTTCTGGTTAGATTAACTCACAAGCATATGTTCTAGATAGTTCTCAGAGTACTCCACTGTTTTAAGCCATGGTCGTACAAATTAGTAACTTCCTGGCTATCCCATCCTTCGTTGGTTGTTTTCCTTCCCTTGTTTCATTTCCCTATTCTTCTATCCTTGTTTCCTTGGTTTGTATATGAAATATATCATTTCACTTGAGTCTTTAGTTCAAGAAATGATTCCAGGGATGGTGCTAAAATGAATGAGAATCTACATATATATTTGGGTGGCATTAGAAGCACTTATGATCAGGGGAATAATATACAAACAATGCACATGAATACTAAGCAGCCAATAATGTTTTTACCTTTCTTTTTCTTCTAGTCCTTAATGATATGAAAGAGTATGGTAATATGCCCCTTAAAACAGAGTAATAAATATTATTCTCAGAAAATATAACCTTTAGCTATGAGAATATGTTCTTATAGTTTTTAAATAAGATGAATTGGCTCAGGGTAGAAGCAAGTGACATTAATTTCTTCAGGAAGAGTATAAACAAGAGGCATTGAGCTTATTATCTGCCATCAATTTATCTTGGCTTCAGCATGGACTACTGGACTACTGCACAGCTACTTTCTCTTAGTTCAATGAGTAGAAAGATTTGTACTAAGTGTTCAGAGAAATGTTCACATCTTGTACTCTGAAAAACTAAGACAACAACATGCAATGTATTAGTTTTTGTAACTCTCCTAGTAACCTGTTTTGAAACTGTCTCATAGTTATTTCTTTATCATTAAAGTTAATAAAATGTTTAAAAATGTCCATATATGGGGCTAGAGAGATTGTTCAACAGCTTAAGTGCTTGCCTAGCAAGCACAAAATCCCGAGTTTGATCCCCAGTACTGCGAAAACAAACAAAGAAAAGGGGAGCTGTGTTTCTTTCAGGTGGCCAGATAGTTCAGCAGACTAACGAGCCATGGTTTGATCCCTGGTGTGCTGTGCTGACCCCATCCCTGGGGGTGTGTTGAGACAGCCATTGAGACTGGGCATGTTGGTGTGTGCCTGTAATTCCAGTGCTTGGGAGGCTGAAAACAGGACAATCACTAGGAGTTCAATCTACATAGTGAGACCCTGTAGACCCTGTACTAAATACATTAAAAAAGTGTCCAGATATAAAAAAGTTAATAAATATTTTTGAGTGAAGAGGCAATTGGAATAAAGATAATAGGTTTGTCGATGCAACACTACTAAGGATAAAAAGGCAAACCACGGAGTTGCAGGAGATATTTGTAGTACACCTCTAATACAGGAATCCAATCTAGAGTATGCAAAGAGCTACAAATGAATAAAAAAGTACAGACCCATAGAACAATTGACCAAGAAGTATTTCCTGTCTTTTTATCTAAGCAATTGTAAGCATGTAAAAGTGTGTTTAATTTCATTAGTCACCCTGATGATGCAAATTAAAAGTTGAGTGCAGTACCATAACTTGTAACTACACTGGTTTTTAAAACACAGAGGTAAGGTTGATAATTAGCATCAAGGTGGGATAGCTGGCAAGCATACATAACTAGTGAAGTGGTAAATTGGTATAATCATTTTGAAAAATTCTTTGACAACGTTTGCTAACCGCAATTCAAGATACATTTTCAGTGATGTAGCAACTCACATGTTCACTGAAAGACATGAACCAGAATAACAACAATAGTGAAAGTTATCCATTACTAGAAATAACTCAGTGTCCATCTCCAGAACAAAGTTTAAAGTGAGACATAATGAATGGACCATTCCATAGCAAAGAAAATTAATGAACTGCTACAAAACATAGCAACTTCTATGACTCTCACAAACATTTTAATGAGAAAAGGCAGGTACAAGAGAGTACAGACTATGATTATAAATACCATTTAAAACAGGAAAAACTATTTTATGTTGTTGAAATTGTTGATTATGTACTTTGGAGAAGGGCGTAATTGTAGGAAAGAAGGTAGAGGGTTTATAAGGTGTTAGTTATCCCAAGGCTGATTTGAGCATTCACCTTGTTTTTTTTTTTGTTGTTGTTGTTTGTTTGTTTGTTTGTTTGCATTTTGACAGACACAAATTTTATTTTTCATGCTAAAATTTTACAAATCTGATTTTGTCATATACAGTTACAAGAAGGACAGTCACAACTGAATTTTTAAAAAGTAGCACTTGGAGGCACTTCTATTTATTTGCTGGAAGGACTAAAAGGAGTCAATAAAAAGGTATAGGAAAGACTAAGATTTATTACCACAATAAATAAATGCAGATATAAGAGAAAAGCGACATCCAAGAGGCCTCAACATCCACATGTCCTGTATCTGTGCATTCAACAAACCATTGATCAAAATTTTTTGAAAAACTTGCATATGTGGTTGGTTGGTTGGTTTGATGTACAGATACGGACTTTTTATCATAATTTTTCAAATAAAATAGCTGTAATTATTTGCATAACATTTACATTGCACAAGGTGCTATAATAACCTAGAATTTTACAGTAATTAAGATGATATGAGAAGACTATATGCAATACTATAACATTTTGTACAAGAAACTTGAGGACCCCTTTATTTGGTAGCCACAGGAAATCATGTAATGAATCTTTGGAGAGCAATTTCATATTGGAAAAAGTCTAGGGAGTTGAAAGGCAGATTTTCTTGTCCTACCTCTTGAGGAAGTGCATGGATGCATTTATCTCCAGCTATAAATTTCAGAGACATTTGTGAGATGCCTACGTTCTTAAAAGCTTGCTTGAATCTTTAGGTCTAAAGCTCTTGAAAAAATAATTGGTCATATCCTTGCCACATGACCAGTCATGTGCAAACCCTCAGCCAAGTCCTGAAGTGCCTTGGCAAACCTTCACATTTACCTGACATTGACAGTTTGGTTCATCTTGACCCACTGATTTGGGCATTAGACCATAACATTAGGCAATCATGTGTATACTTCTTTGGTTTAGTTCTGAGTTACATGGGTTATCAGCAGGCTATGGCAAAAAATTAGAATGGAATGACACAGACTGGCTATATTAATGAATCATGCTCACTGGTAAAGATATATTTATTGCTCTGGAAACAGATTATATGAATAAGTTTAGCTTCAGTGTACAAAAGTGTATAAACTAAGTCTTTTAAAAAATTATAGGATAGCAACCCTTAGCCACCAAGTAAAGCTCATTTGATAAAATAAATACTTTCCGCAGAGTTCTTTAAGATCACAGAAACCTTAGAAAGTTACCAAGTAATATTAGAAGACATTTTATGGTATAAAACAAAGGTAACTCTATCTAAGAATGATTAATATGATGTAAAGGAAAGACCAAGTGAATTGAATTAAAGATGTGTTTCAGAATAGGGTGAAGAAGGCACGTAGTAGTAATTTTGTTTAAGAAATTAGATGTGAATGCTTTTTATTTTTTTACTTTTTATTACTTTTAATAAGAAATAGCAATGAAACAGTTTCAAAACACCTTAGTAGGATAGCCACAATAATTACTACAATGCATATTGTTGTCTTCATAGTAGTTGTTCAGAGCACAAAATGCAGACATGGTAACTTTTCTAAACACTATTGGTACAAGTACTTCTTCTTGTTGAACTAACAGAAAGTAGTTGTACGCATAGGCCAATATTCTGTAATAGTAGTGGGTTACCAGCAGAACTGGCGATATCAGATGTTGACTTGAGCTTTTTATAGCTCAGAACACTAATCTAGCTTTACTTTTTATGCCTCACAGTTAAATTTTCCTGCTGGGTTGATAAGGCCCAGTTAAAGGAAGACCCACATAACAAACATCACATTATAGTGAATTTTGTGCACTTACATTTATAGCAGCACAATTTGTGATAGCCAAATCTTGGAAACAACCAAAATGCCCATCATGTGAAGAATGTTGTAAAAGATGTGGTATTTTTATACAAGGGAATATTACTCAGCAATAAAGGGTGATAAACTAAAAGACTTCATATATAAGTGTATGTGACTTTTGTATCTGACGAGATCAGTCAAATCTCTTCAGGATTTACCTTGAAACCATGTACAGTGGCTTGTAGAACTTTTGCTAGTGTCAGCCATCTGGATGAGTCACAGCCATTGCTTGACCAGTTTGCTTTCTGTGAAAGCCTGAGAGAATGCTTTCTTTCCAGGTGTCTCTACTTAGGCATACTATATATCATCTATCCCTTTTTATAATCCTCTTGAACAGAAAATTTGGGATGTTACAGTACAGGTTTTCTTATATCCTGATTCCTGACTGAAAGCTTATAAATACATGAAGAAATGCTCCACATTGCTAGGCATCCATGAAATGCAAATTTAAAAAACACTTAGATACCATCTCACCTCAGAAAGAATAGCTATCATAAAGAAATCAACCAACAACAAATATTGGAGAGGTTGTTGGGAAAAAGGAACACTTCTCCACTGCTGGTGGCAATGCAGACTGGTACAACCATTATGTAAAGTTGAAAAAAAAAAAAAAACTAGGTCTGGAAATCCCATTCAGTGTAGCTATCCCCTTACTGGGAACTTTCCCAGAAGAACTGAAAACATCATATCATAGTGATGTTTGTGCGCCTATGTTTATAGCAGCACAATGTGTGATAGCCAAATCTTGGAAAGAACCAGAATGACCATCATGTGAAGAATGGTTAGCCGGGTGTGGTGGCTCACGCCTGTAATCCCCGCACTTGGGAGGCTGAGGCAGGAGGATTGGTGCAAGTTTGAGACCAGCCTGGGCTACAAAAGTGAGCTCAAGGCCAGTCTGAACTGCATAGTGAGACCCTGTCTTAAAAAGACAAAAAAAAAAAAAAAAAAAAAAAGGTTAAAAAGATGTGGTATTCTTATACAATGGAATATTACTCAGCTACAAAGGATGATAAACTATAAGACTTCATATATAAGTGGATGTATCTTGAACATATACTCATAAGCGGAATAAACCAGACCTACATGTGTATTGTATTGTCTCCCTAGTGTAAGAACTCAAAAGAAGAAATAAGAATGGAAAGGCATAAAAAAGCTGAATGAATACTTTAACTATTGTAGAAATTAAGACAAATTGTAAAATACATATATTAATATGTAAATTGTATGATTTTAATTATTTATTAATAAAAATTTTATGAATTTAAAGCTGCTAAAGCCAAAACTAGACTATTTATAGGGAGTAATTTTAGATTTGAAGCAGTAATTTATAAAACATATAGTTTTACACAGATCCAGTTTCCCCACATCTGCATCCTCTCCTGCAGTATCCACTCCCTTACCCAACTAGCATGTCTTTATAACCAGTAAAGGTATATTGATATTTTATTACCACCTGAAATCCCTAGTGTATGATAGGGTTGACTCTTAAGCTTAGATGTATGATACAGAGTAGTTACAAATGTTTTGTGTTATTTCTTTAAGTTTTAAAATGAACACTAACATATATGTGCAATAAAAATAGATCTGAACTGTAGTTTCATTTTACTATTTATTAATTATATGATATTAAATGACACTTTTATGTTTTGTGTCTCTTACCTGTATCATAAAAGGGGGAAGTAGCATCAGAAACTTGGTCTCTGAGGTTCTTCATTCACTTTGAGCTTATGCTTTAGTGAATTGTTGCTTTAGGACCATTGGCTAATGCAAAAAAAAAAAAAATGTTTTGTATATCTATTATCACTAAGATACTAGGCTTAATAATGTGGGAAAATTCAATGCTGGAAAAGACAAGATTTCTGTTTTTGTGACACTCAGAAAGCATAAAGCATAGAAACAACACAACTCACAAGGGAAGAAGGGTCAGTTGAGAGTAGAGCATCCAGAAAGGCCCTAAGATCCATATAGCACTTAAAATAGCAATGTGTGAACTAATAGGATTCTAACAGAGAAAAGATGAGCAAGTTGATGTCATGGGAATGCTTCAACAAAAATGTCCAACAGGAAAATATTAGTAAAATAGGAAACAGCTTGGTTTTATAGGAGAGAGGATTAAGAAACAAAAAAATAGAAAATGAGGCAGAAAGGCAAAGAGATTGTATTATAAATTAAAAAGGACTGTAAAAGTTATGCAAAGAAATTTGTAGACAAATTTGTAGGCAAATAAATGAAAATCTAAGAAGGTTTTTAGGATGACAGAAAACATAATTCAATCTGTCTTTCTAGTTCACATTTCCTAATTATAGCATGTTGAGTTGCCTAAAAAGCAGACTCTGACTCAAAGATCAGTGTTCAGGGTGCTTCTAAGGTGAGTCTTTTGTGGACGTCACCTGAGGCTGGAAGAGAAGGAACAATAAGCAAGCAAAAGATGAGTTATGAAGTTTAGCATCAGGTTTGGCCATCCTTTCAGGGTGCTCAAGAACTTGGTCTTTTCAGGGTTCCACCAAATTAGATCATGGTGCTCACAATTGATGTCACATGAATTCGTCACCCCATCTGGAATGCCCTGCAGAATGCTGGGACCTGGAATAGGGCAGTTCTTTCTGAGTGAGACTGACCGTGAAGATGCTGAGAGCTGGTCATAGTTCCAGGGGATAGAAAACACATGCTCTTGGAAAGGGTCACTGAGTGGCAGATCATATTATCTGCCAACCTCAAATCAGAATTTTAAAATTACCTGTAGCTCTTGGCAGACTAAAGTTTTGTTATAAATCGTTAGACATGGAGGACAGCCAAATTTTTTCATTTTAAACAAACTCATATGGTTTTGACTCATAGAGGTATGAGAAGTAGCTTTTGCAGCATTTATTCAAAACCTTTAAGTAAAGACAATGGGCCAGGCCTCTGATCTTTGCTTAGAGGACATCCCCTTATCTCAAAATACTTTCCATTGACACTCACAATAATTATCAAATAAGCAGAAGTCACATTTGTATTTTGGAGATAAGGAAACTAATTTACAAAACACAAATGAATGCCTGAGGTCATGTATTACTGAAGGTTACCCATTCCCGTTAGAAGATATCCTTCTACCTGCACCTTTTCTCTCACTTAAAGTTTATTGTGGCATAAGTCACATAATGCCCTAAAAATCTGAATGTCCTTACATTCCTTAGAAACTTATCCAATGTTACATTAGTAGTCTTTCTTCCAAAATCAAGTTTGTCACTATCATAGTATAATAGATTTACCACTACAGACTCTCAGGTACAGATCCTCAGATGGTGCCAGGTTCTGAACCTTAGCTTTGCTTTAACTCACAATAGCAGACACAGAAAATTTTACAAGTTTCTCCCATCTTTTCTAAATAAATCCCTTATAGATTTCATAAAGCTAAGTTGGATTTTCCAGGAAATGTAGAGCCCATTAAATTTCCTTTTAGGAGACCAATGATGAAGGGGCAAGCGTTCAATCCCTGGCTCCACGTGCTGAGCCAACCCTGCTCTCGGGCACTCTGAGCAGGCAATAGAGTCTGGACATGGCGGTGCACAACTATAATCCCAGCACTTGGGAGATAGGAAGCATGAGGATCACTATGAGTCAGAGCTACTTAGTGAGACCCTGCAGGAAAAAAATAAAAATAAAAAATAAAATAAAATAAAATAAAATAAAATAAAATAAAATAAAATAAAATAAATAAAACGTAGAGGTAAATGAGGCTTCATGTGGCATCAATGAGGAGGCACCTTAATAAAAATGCAAGTTGAGGTGAGGTTTGGTGGACAGAAGGCCTACTCTTTTTGGTACATGTGATGCTTTCCTTGAATCTCTGCTCAATTTGCTCAGTCTCTCTAAATAAGCAGGTCTCTGCAAACCCAAAAAAGTGCTCTGCAGGCCCTCCAGAACAATGAATGACAAAGTGCATTTCCTCATGGCCTCTTTATTAAACAAGTCACTCTTCTTTCATCACCCGGCCATAACCAGCAGATGACAACTAAGACACTCTAGTAACACCACTTGTAGGTGAAAATGTTATTTGCCTTCCCTCTTTCAAACTCAAAATGAAATCATAGAAGTGCTTTCAAGGACAGGCTTTACTATTGTGGTGTTGATGGTATTTTCCAATATTCTTCAGCATGCTGGGGCTTGGCAGGACAGAAGGAATTATACACACTTGTGCATTTGTGATTTATACAATAAAAGGCCTTAATTACCTGCCTGACTTCGCATACTTTGTAAGCTATGAAATAGAAGCAGTGAATGTTCTAATTTCCCCAATCTCTCATTCTCATTCAGAGTCCTTAACCTTGCTGTGCAGTGAAGTTGGACCAAGACCATTCGAGGGAATTTCACACAGATTTCGCAGACTTCCACTGAAGCCCATAGCCTTAAAGTCACATGGATTTCCCTTTCAGAACAAGGATCGATCTTAATAAATTGGATAAGTTAATTTACTCTTGGTTCAGGCTTCTGGCACTTATGGATGAAGACAAAGAACTCTAGCTGTAGAGTTTTAACCCATAGAAGTCCATCATTTCTTTAATAGTTTATGGTGCTACCCTTTTTATAAGTAAAATTTCTCTCTCTATTTGGGTTTCATTGTGGATTTTTCTTCTGGTCTATCTAAATGCCAGTTCTACTATATGAGCTAATACCAAAATGTTTTAGTTTTAGTTTTGCTCTAGCCAGAGAACGAGAAGATTCTCATGAGTATTTTTCATCCCAGATTTCCCATCCTTATGAAAAATGCTCTGCAATCTGTGCTTCCTAACAGCAATTCTGATTTTCCTCTTGTCACCTTTCTGAACACTTTTTCTGTGTCCTTTATGACCACTTTCTCCTTCACTTATGCATCATGTTGATGACCTCCACTATTTCAATCATCTTACTCCATGAAGTTTCTCTGGCCAATCTCAGATCTGTTCTCCCACAAGACATCTTAGAACCTGCATATGCTCAGGCTCCCCCATTTCTTTTTTTTTTTTTTATTTTTTTTTTATTTATTTATTTTTTCCAATTCTTTTATTGTTTAAATTTAACAATGGTTATATTACATATTTTCATCATCGGATCAGTTTAGATTAATACATATAGGTATATAAGATTGATCAAACAACTAAACATTAACCTTTCTAAATCCACATCATTTTTTTTTCTTTTCCCCCTTTTTTTCTTTGAAAGTTGACATATTGCATATTGTCCTCACAATCATTCTATAGAGTGTAGTGTGTGGGCATGACCCACCTCCCTATTAATGTTGCATAGAAAAAAGAAAGAAAGAAAGAAAGAAAAAAACAGGAAAGAATATACTTCCCTTTGGACTAAGAGGAAGCAGATACATATACAATCAAAGGTTTTGCAACTGCAGTGTGCCACCAGTGAAACTTGTGATGTTGGAGGCTATTGAATCTGAGCCTCCTAAAGGTCATCTCACCAATCTAGCTCTGCATTCCATGCATTGTAATTAAGGATTTTTTTTTTTTTTTTTTTTTTTTTTG